>VZRV01005762.1:536317-595684 GCA_013398115.1 Falcunculus frontatus | reverse complement strand
CCCCCCCCCCCCCCCCGTTCCCTAATTTAAAAACCTTAGTACAGCGGTTGGTATCTTTTCAAAATACCTTGAAATATCTGCATCCCATCGGTAGTTTGACCACTGTCCAGGAGTGAATATTTAAATCAAACGAATATCTAAATAAAGAAGAATAAAAAGTCCATCTGCGCTTTGGCAAACGACACACAGAAATAGCCAGCCTTTTCTAGGATCCTCTGATAAGTTTTGGGTTTAATGACCTTTTTTTTTCCTCTCATAACTCTCTGTATGCTGAATTAACTCTATCTCCCGGCAAACCTCACCCTGATTTAGGGCCGCTCTCTATTGTACATTTGAATAACTCAGCACAAAAATAAACGCTTTTCTACACGAACACACTCTTGCTAACACGCATCTACGCACAACTTAATGTATATGCATACACCATGCTTTTGCAGAAGGTCTGTATTAACACGGGACACTCACAGACGTTTGTAGCACTACTGATTTTTAAGACACTTCTGTTCCTAAAACGTTCGCCTGTTCCTTTTGCCGAAGCGCGGTGGGCATGGGGGTGGGGGTAGTTCTTAAATTACAACTGGAACCAGAGTATGTGAAAACACGCGATGCTTCTGGGGGTTCGGGACTGTTAACCATGTGGATAAAGTTTTGACCCCTGAAACCAGGTGATGTATCCCTGTATCTTGGTCACACACACACATACACACACAAAAAACTAGACTGTTCTTTAGGAATTATATAAAAAAGGAAATCGGATCAGAGTCGTTTGCATGTTCTGCTGAGAGCCCTGGGATGTTCTTCCCAGGTGACGAGAAATTCGGGGCGATTCAACTGGGTCGCTTGAGGAGAGAAGAAAAACACGTGGGGCCAAAATCTACCCTTGGCTCCCCGTGATTGTCACATATATTTTGGTGGGACAACTCGCGTGAATAAAACCATCGGTGTTTTTTGCTGGGAAATAACTTTTCATAAGACGAGTTGGCCCTTTTTTTCTTTCTCCTTTTTCGCACCCCATACCCACTTCCCCACACCGTGGTCTTCGTGGGTGAATCAGCTCCAGCCACTGGGCTGGAGGAAAGCAGATCTCCCTCAGAAACAGCGGCGACCGCGAAGCCCTGCTTGGGCACAGCAAGTGGTAATCCCTGCCGAGCGGTGCGGACCGCTGCGGGTCGGAGCCCACACCCCTCGGCGCCCCTCGCTCGCCGGCTCCGAGGGCCCCTTTCTTCTAAGAATTGTCCAGCAGCTTCCCTCCAAGCCCAAATTTCTATCGTGAATGTGAAGCCAGCCCGGAGGAGCTCCCTGTCCCCAGCGCTCGGCTGGTCATGGGAAGCGTCCACGAGTGATCAGTGCCCAGTCTTTTTTTTGGAAGAAGGACAGGACAGAAGAGGTTTGTCCCTGTGAAACCTCGGGCCGGGGAGGACGCTCTTCAAAGCACCGAGAGCAGCCTTTCGGGGCCTCCAGCACCCGAGCCCCTTGCCGGGCCGTCTGGCCCGAGCCCTAATTAGGGCTCAGACCTAAAGAGCTGGCGCGGAGGGAGGAATGTGGGTCTTCCTTGGCGGCCTGGGATAAGCAAAGTAAAAATCCCAGCGGAAAGAAGTTTCCCGGCTGTTTCTTGCACGGGAGAAGGAGGGGCTGCAGGTCGCGGGGAACGGAGTGAGAAGGAGGGGCTGGATGAGCAGCGGGCCCGGAGCTGTGTCCGAAGTTGCCCCTCCCGCGGAGCCAGCGAGCGGGAGAGCGCCGGGCCCGCCGCGCCGCGGGACAAGCCCCGGTGCTCTGCACAAATCCACCTGTCATCCTCGTCAGTGTGTGTGTGGCTTTCATGTCAGTAATAACAGTTTGTGCCTCTTGTAGGGCTAATTCAGATTTCTACGACATTGCCTTATTTATTCAAATATTTATTTATTTACCATATCCCCCCCCGCCCTTCCCGACAGCTGATTTGGTCTTTTAAAGTGGAAGAGAATAAAACAGTGTGGCGGAGGGTGGGAGCCCGGAAAAGCACTACTGCTGTGACTGGGACGGGAACGCTATTTAACTATGAGAAGAAAGTGTCTGCCTTCAAAATCCAAACAGAGAACAGGGCGGAGGGCCGGGCCAGGCCGGGCCGGGTCGATGCCTGCAGCTCCGGCGCGCTGTCAGCGGTACGCACCGCCGCATAATCACGTAAATGA
Organism: Falcunculus frontatus; assembly: GCA_013398115.1. Taxonomy (NCBI): domain Eukaryota; kingdom Metazoa; phylum Chordata; class Aves; order Passeriformes; genus Falcunculus; species Falcunculus frontatus. Next base: position 593,513 of record VZRV01005762.1, on the reverse strand, counting down.
GGGAAATGGGAAATGCCAATTAATTCACTGTGCGCGGGGCTGGGAGCGCCTCTATTCCGCCTTTGGGTACCCACAGGCGAGCCTCGGCTTCCCTGCCCGCTCCTATCCGGCAGGATAATTATGGTGGAGGACGCGCAGGCCTGGCTTTCTTCTGGCTTCGGGTACTTGAGGAATAAGAAAAAATGCTCTAGAGCAAGAAGAGGCAGGGAAGTGCGGTGCCTGCTTGGAGTAGGGATGGCTGCGAGAGGGGTGGGGGGGACGAGGCGAGAGAGGGGGTCTGCCCTCCCTGATGCCGTATCACCCCCAAAGCTTTGTGATCTGACTTTTGTGCGTCCTTTTCCCCACCCTCTCAGCAGGACAGATCGCGGCTCTCGAGGGTCAGGACAGCGGGGATTCTCGGTTTGCTTCGGCACCTGCGGGCGGGGAGCGTGTGCTGCCCTGTGTCCCGGCTCCGGCGGACGGGGCTTCTCCGGAGTAGAGCCGGCTTCGGTGCCGGCCTCCGGGCTCAGCGTGTGGTAGCTCCTCTTAAGACCCCCTGCACCTGTCCCTCCTCTGGGCCTTATTTTAAAAAATAAATTACCGTTTTCTGGGGATCATTTGCCCGGTGCATTTTTGATTAAATGACTGTTAACCTTAAGCTATTGATAGGACAATCAACAGGCTTTTCCAATCACGATTTTTACTTGGTGGGCTTTTGATTTGGTTTTTTGTGTGTGTGTGTGTGTATGTGTGTGTGTGTGTGTTTCCACGGGGACTCTCTCTGTAGGTCAAAACCTTGCTTTCTAAAGCAATTGAGTGATTTTTTAAAAAGAATATTAGATTAAAAATACGTCGTGATTAATACCGTCGTGTAAAAAAAAAGGGTCTGCAACAGGAAGAAAATATTTGGTGCTTGTCTGTAGATTCTCTCACCTACCACCTACTCTGAATGCGTCCTGTATCTTACAGCGTGTCCGGCCCTCATGATTGCAAATAGGCCTGTTTTCAAATGGAAATAGGACTTCCAAACTGATTATGTGTATTGAATCGGAATCACTCGCTAGATCCTCTTGTATAAAATGTATTGAAAAAAACATGATGGTTGCACAGCTCTGAAACTGGCTCTTTCTCATCTCAGAGAAGTCGATCTATTTTGCAACTTTTTGCCATTTGTGAATGTTTCAGCTAGATAATTACGCTACCATTGTGGAAAGGCGATGCACTGACACAAACACACGCAGATACACTCCCCTACACACAAACACACACACACACACACAGAGTCACCACCATGGAGCCTACTCTGTGCACAGCCCATGCTGTGCCCAGACTTCCACGACAAGAACACCCCCGGCCTCCCCACGGCAGCGCAGCTCCAGCGCCTCGCCACTGCCACACAAGCACGACGTGTCTCAGCGCTCCGCCACCGCCACGCACAGCCGCCCCGTGACACCGACCACAAAATACACGATCCACCAGCAACCTCCCGAGCCCCACGGGACAACACGGTTCCCAGGTCCGGGTTCTGCTTCGTGAGCCACTATTTAAAGACAAGCAGACTCTGTATGTGCGTGTGTCCATGGAAAAGTCAGAGCCAGGGAGCAACAGCTATTGCTCACACACTGAAGAATGAGGACAACCTCCACGCAAAGTTTTCGCCTATTGATATGTAATGAGAGCTTTAAACCCTGTCATATCTCCCGAAGAATATCCATTCGAATTCAAAAGAGTAATTAAAAAGCGATGAGAGAAAAGGGGGGTCTGGACCGAGCAGAAAGCGGACAGCTCCCCTCGCCTGGGGAGAAAAATCGGTGGCAGGAAGCGGGGTTCCCCCGCCGCGCCCCCCGTGGGGGGAGGGGAGCAGCCCTGCACGTCCGCGCTGCCCCGCGCTGCCTCCCACCCACCATCGTCCCGCCTCTGCTCGCCCAAACTTTCTCGGGTGCTTCCTCGAGAATTACTTTCCCCCACGTAAACCAACCAAACGAAACCCGAGCCGGGATGGGCTGGGGGTGCCCAGTCCTGCGTGCCTGGCGGAGCGCGGGGAGCCCCCGCGGCCGGGCTGGCCGGGCACACAGGGGTCGGGGCCGCCTATCCGTCGAGCACCGCGAAGGCAGCGGCTGCCCGGTACCACCCAGTAGAGTTCCCTCGAAAGTGGCTGCCACAGGAGACTCCTGGCAGCGCAGAAGATGACAGTGCTGGGACCTATCCTCCGTCCTTGCCGCACTCGCACAGTACCTTTGCGAAGATGTAAATTCGTCCGCCGCATCCCGTCCTCGATCTTTTTTGGGTTACCGCGGAGGTGCCACGCGCTTCCCTGCCATTTACCCCGCTAGGCAAGTGTGGTGTGTGTTGCAGTGACGGGTCCCCGAGCCCCATGCCACTCGCCCTAGCTATGGCAAAGCGCCATAGGCGGTCAACACCTTGTCAGGGCGTTTGGGAGCAGCGCTTGGACGAAAGTCAAAGGGGTTCCTGGCCCGACGGTTGCAGCCCTCCCGCCTGGGCATCGCCCCAGTGCCAAGGACGAGAGGGGCGGTGGGTGCGCACAGCTGGGTCTGCCCGACAGCACCTGCAGCCTGGCAGCCTGGCAGTGCAGGCAGAGCCTGCCATAGTCGGCATTAAGAGAACACAGAGGGAGACAATCGCTGCTCTCGACTGGCTGTAGCCCCTGGGCGAGGAACCCCGCTGGGTTGCTGCCGGCTCCCGAGGGCAGCAAAGCCTCCGGGGCTGTGTGAGAGCCTGCCCTCGGCACGTAAGGGACCCCGCGGGCAGGGTTCAGAGCCCGCTGGCAAGGGGCAGGATCGGCCCCGTCCCCCTCGACGGGGAACCGAGACCTAAGCACCGACGGCAGCTGTGACCGCGCTGGGTATTTTTGGCAGGCGGCGCGGGCAGAGAGGACTCGCGGCGGGCGCCCCGCTGGGCTCCACGCGGGGCACGGGGGGAGCCGGCCCGGCTCAGACGCTGCGGCTCTGTTCCCACCGGCGGGGCCGCCCCCGTGGGCCGAGGCGGAAAGTTGCGGGAGGGTTTCCGCGCTGTAAAGTTAAGAGCGGAGGGGAGACGCAGGCCGGCGGGCAGTGCTTCTTCAAAGTAAGAGTTTTCCTACCCGCCTCTGCTCCCCAGACTCCACAGTTACTGCCGTGGACATCAGCCCCTAGATACACCATCAGATGCACACATCTGTAGATATAATGCGTATATAGACGCACATGTGTAGACTAAGCGCTCCACATCGGTAATCCAATATGGTTTTTTTCTCTCAGAAGTGAGCTAATGCAGATAGAGGCGCAGAGGACGAGAGCTCCGAGCACTCTATTTCGCAGTAGCAACAGTGCGTTTAAGTAACACCCAGTTAACGAGCAAAAGCAGAGACCAAGAAGGTGCTGAAGCTAAAGACAATATTTTAAGAGCTTCTCTGAGAAGCAGCAGCACAGAAAACAAAAAGTTTAACGAACAAATGCAGTGAGAGGAACTTCGAAAAAATGGTGTCCTAGAGTCGCATTATTAGGTCAGTAACACACTGAAATTATTCAGCCACTTCAGCAACACCTTTGATACGAAGCAAAAGTCTGCGACCCTTAAGATCCCGGTTGTCTGTAAGTTTGTCGCCTTCCAGCACGTTATTACTTGCCCAAATATGCTTGATCGGGAAGAACCCCGGTGAAATCCACCAAAACAAATGGAAGTGACGATCTCATACTTTGTTTAGTTTTCTAAGCAATGCAACTCTCCTTTTACTTAAAAAAAAAAAAAAAAAAAAAATCCGATCACAAACCCAAACAAACAAAGCCCCTTCTCCCCTCCAAAAACCCCCGAACCAACCCACCTCCTGTACATGCGCTTTATTCTTTTCCTATACACTTTAAGGAGACCCTGTATTGATGAAGCGCTACTCAGAATGATATGGGGAGTTCTCATTGAATCAATTCAATAAGTCGTGTACGTTCACTAAAACCTGCCATATAAATTCACTTGCTAAAGAAGCACAACCTACAAAGTAATTTAAAATTACTCCGAAAGTCCCACTGTGTTTAGTGAATAGAAATATTTTTGAGAAAACAGTTGTCATCTCATTTAGACATAGTTGCTAGCATGAGATGTGGAGCTAGCCAGTAAAAACAGACTTAGGTATCTTGGTAAATATTTTTAGAATATACGTTTTCAACCTTTTTCCGTTTCTATACTCCAACTCAGGACAGTAGATTTACACTGTCTTTTGGAGGTAATGTATTCGGCCATTCGTAAATGTTTTTCCTTCTCAATCTCTGTGTCATGATAAAAAAAAAATACCGATTTCCCTCTTCGCCCTCCCTCTAACAAAAACCTTTACATCGAAGATTAAATGTCATATTTTACATTTTCATCTATAGGTTTCCCAAGAATTTTTCTGTGTAGTAAATTGTTTTAAGCTTCAAAACGAATTTCAGTTTCTTTTTACGTCAACACATTTTATGCACCATCTTATTTTTAAAGCTGACCAGAAGCCTTTGAGAGAAAGACATAGGATATAGAAAACTTTGGCCTTACCTGCTCCCTAATGTACTTGCAGCCAGAAAAGAGAGGGGGGAAGAAAGTAATTTCACATTGTTCACCATTTTGCCAGGGACAGTCGTCTCTCTACCTCATAGGAACAGCCGCACTGGGTCAGATGTCTGTATACATTTGATACATATAAACAGTATTATCATTAACTTAGAGTTTTGAGGGTTTTTTCTCCCCTGATGGGGATCATGAGAGGAACAGCGGGTCAGACAGAAAAAAAAATTCTCAGCTTTGCTCCCGACATGGCCATGAAAGGACTTAAATTCTTCAGAAGTCACTCAGTCTTTAACTCTAGATCCCCTTTGTAAAGGCTAAAGGCAGTGGTCACGAAAAGTTGAACGGGGGCTGCCTTCCCGTCGAGGCCCCTTTACCTGCGCTGCGCTACAAAACTCCTAAAATACTTTTTTTTCCCTCCCCTCCCAGTCGTGGCAACTTCTCTTGGTGTCATCTCAGAGCTGTCTCATATTTCATTGTTTGGGATCCGCACTTTGAACACCGTCTTAAGGCCCCGCACTGCCTTTTAAACAGAGATGCAGGCAATGTACTTTTAGACCAGCTCCTCATTCCTTGCCTCCCTGTAGGTACAGTGGCACCACACCGCGCCCGTCCGCTGCTACCGGGACCAGAGCAGAGCCCGGGGCAAGCCCTGCCGCCCCCGGCTCCCCTGAGCCCATCCTCCCGAGTATCCTTTTGCTAACAGGCTGCCGTGAAACAAACAAAAAACCTAATAACCCACAGCCCGCTTTGATATGAAGCAGCACATATGAAGAAGGCTTTTGCTATTGTTGCTGTTGTGGCCGTAGTAGTGATGTGGTTTTGTTAGGGTTTGGGATTTTTTTGTTGTTGTTTTGGTTTGATTTGGGTTTGTGTTTCGTTTGGGGTTCAGTTTTTTCTCTCCCTTTTTTTTTTTTCCCCCACAGCCTGCTGTGCCACTACGTGCACACTTCATGGCACTTAAGCATGAACTCCTATTTACAGCAGGAAAAAATGCCCTCCGCGATTCTCCTACACTTACAAGCAGTGCCAGGCAGTGAGGGAGTGGGAGGGAATAGCCATTCTTCACTAGATCCTTTTATCTCTCAAAATACGGGGTGCCCATGGTCTAGCGTGGATAAAGCAGTTATATTGGGAAACGTGCATCTCTTCCATCATTTCGGATTTGAATCGTGCTGCCCCTCCCCTTTGCCATCCCATTATCCAAGTTCTGCATTGATTACCGAGAGACTGGAAATCAGTATCTTGGAAGAAGCAGGAATTTAGACGGAGGAACATATTTTAATTCTAAAAATCTATACAGTAACTAAGTTCTCACGAGTGTTCTCAAGGGAGACTGGAGACTAAACTGTATTTACACCCCTCCCTCCAAATATCTTCATCCTAATCAAGGCATAACTAGTTTAATAAAAAAATATGATAAAAGGCAGTATCACGATGTCATAAAAAAACCTCTATAAAATTTGTTAAAGAGCCGTTTGTTTGCATTTCTCCTGATTGATATGTAAATACAGTTTGAACTGTGTTTGCTCGGTCTCTAGTGCTTAATAAAGAGATGAATTCACCTTTCTGTGGAACAAGTAAACAGACTTTAAACTAAGCCGACATCAGACAAAGCGGAAACGAGTTTATTTAATCGAAACTAAATTTAGTTTAAGAAAGATAAGTCAGTGTACATAATAATCCATTACAGTAATTACACCCACCACCAAATATGTGTTTATGAGGTTGTCGAGACACAATAAAATTAATTTATTTCCCCCGAAGTCTATAATGAAAAGTCACTGGCTGGATCTCTGTTAGACATGCTAACTCCAATATTCGGGGGCGGGGGCTATAATATTTCTCGGCTGTATTAATGCCTTTCGGTGCTACTCACTTTTGAACGTTCCTGTGTTTGAAAGAACGCACATTAATTACATATGAAGGGGAAATGTCGACTTAACCGGATCACTTTCGCCTCCGTCTTGCGTATAAACTCCTGGAGGAAACTAACCCTAATTTTAAAAAATCCTTTAAGTTAACCCTGCTCTCGCTTCCTCCGCGGAGGCTGGCGGCTCTGCACCAGGGACCAGGAATCCCCAACACTTTTTTCTGTTAGCAGAAATAATAGCACTAAGTTCCAGACACTCTGCCGCCCCCTCCCCGCCATCCCCCCGCCATGCTTAACATGATGCTATAGATCTGAAACGAATATTCTGCGTAGAAGAAGAACAAAAAAAAAATTGAATAATCTTTGGGTTAGTTAAGAATGTCTCTGTATAAAACAGGACATAACGTAAGAATGACAGGTCTCGAAATTCCTGTTGACACACGTGATATCCTCCAGTGAGAAATAAGGGGGAGGGGGTCAGAAAGAATCCGATACTTTTTTTTTCTTCCGTGTACTTCCCTTTTTCTCCATCCAGACTAGCACTTGGTGTCGGACTAACACCGGCTATCTTGTATAAATAAAGAACTGGAGCTTTCGAAAGCTGCTACTTAAATTGGAGGTTGGGTTGTTTCCATCCCAGGCAACCTGTTTTCTTTCACTTCAAAAGTATGAGTATTTCATAACACCTCTGTAATTCAGAGGTGCTTCAATGATTTGGTCCGCTTTCCATGGATTTGGGGAAAAAACCGAAACCGAGCAGCAGATGCAAAGGAAAACACGCTACGAGGTCTTTTAGAACGGGGATACTTCTTATTTTGTTACACTCACAAAAGGGATATTTGGGACCTGAAAGATAGAGAATTACAGGGATTTCGGACTCGTCAGATACGAGCTGTTTAGCTTCATCTGCTCTATACATTTACAGAAAAGTTAACATCTAACCGTCTTGCATTACCGATAATATTTACCTTCCTACCAAGCGCCCCTCTGTGTCTCAGCCCGGCGCGCACCTATGCACACCCACCCACGTGTGTGCACGCACTTTCTCCTCATCTCCTTCTTTACAAACTCCCCAAATGGCTACACAAAATAACCCCCAACAAACAAAACCCCCTTAGAAAAACAAAGCGACACGAAAAACAGCACCCAAACCAACCGAAGCCCGCCTGTGTTCCACCTAGCCGCAGCCTGCGGCTGACCCGCCTGAGTAGTGGGGTGGGCTGTGCAGGGGAACCTGCTGGTCGTGTGCGGGCATGTGCTTGCGGGGGTTGGGTACGTGTAGAAAATTAAACACAGCCTGATAAAGAAAGTTAATTCGAACTACATGTTGTACACAATAAACTATCCTTTTATTTTGATTATAAATAAGGTGACTGTACTTCCCTTAAAATACAAGTACATAGGAAAACCTGGTAGAAATTTTTTTTTTACAAGGTATTAAAACTGGACACTTTAAATTAGACTCACGTTCTATACTGACAGCAGGTTCTTCGTTATTTTATTTTTTTTTCTAATGGCGTTAGACTTTTACGTTCTTTCTCCTCCGTGCCTTTGGCATTTGAATTTCTAGTCCCGGAATACTCGGCTTTCTCTAGCAAGAAGTCGCTGAGGTGCCCCCCGCCCCCACCCCTACCCCCAAAAACATAATCGGGCTAATGAATTTGGACTCGATTCCTTCACTTTCGAGTTCGTGAATCCCACGCGTTTGCTTGTCCTGTTTGCACGCTGAGGACTGATCCTGTAACCCGTTAACCCTCTGGCGCAGCTCCCCTCTGGGAACAGGGTCCGGGCCCTGGGAGGGGCAGGGGCCTTCCGGGCTCTGGCAACATCCCGGGTTGGTTTTCCACCAAGAAGAAAAAAAAAGGGGGGGGGGGAAGGAAAAAAAAAGAGAGAGATGCAAGGAAAGGAGCGTCGGGAGGGGGAACCAAAGGGGGAAATAAAAAAGAATATTCGTAATGTGTATAATTTATTAGAAGCTTCTTAGGAACTATATTTAAGCCAAATATCTACATAAGTTACAACAGGAAAAGGCGGCGTGCGCAAATAACAAACTGCCGGAGGATTTACGACGGGGCGATCAGTGTCCATAAAAAAGGTGGGGGTTTGGTTTGGTTGACTGTATTTTTTTCCTTTTCTTTTTACAACAAAATATACAGGCTACTAAAAACTATGGGTTTAGTCCAACTTTTGACAGCATTATACAGCTACAGGTTCACATCAAACGTAAGGAGGAAAATAAAAGCCAAGCCTTTGATGACTCCACGTCTCCATCCGCTGGCCCTGGCAGCGGGCTGGGAGAGACCGGGGAGGGGAAGCTGCTTCTTGTGTCTGGGTGACGCGAATGCGTTTTTTGGGGGGGAAAAGCCACCCCATCCCCCAAAATCTCTGTATTTACATGCAAGTTCTAGACGCTGGCAAAGTGTACATCTGATATCCAAGTCTTCAGACCATGCCTAAAGATGGTCCCCTTTCTGCAGACTGCTCCATGGTTATTAGTCAGAATATTTTTATACACCCCACAGGACAACTTGGGGGGGGGGGGGGAAATAAAGACCCAAAACCATCAACAGTAACAACAAAACTGAACAAAAAATGTCTCACTCTCTTAGAGGTCCGCAGAGACCACTCAGTAAAACGGGGGGAAGGAAGAAGAGCATTTAAAAAAAATTTAAAAAGACGAAGAAGAAGAAGAAAAGCACACAATAGTTTGGAGAGGACAGAGATTTGTGTAACTCGGAAAATCTGCTTTTTTTTTCTTTTTTCTTTTTGCCTTTTTTTTTTCTTTTTCTTTGTTTAATCCTTTTACCAGGTCCTACCGTATAGCAAGGTGGAGCATGACATGGCAGTGCCATAGTCAGAAGTAGTAGAGTTTAGGTGAGACAAACTGGAGACTTGGCTCTGCAGAGAGGAAGGGCTGGCCGAGTGCTGTCCCATGTCTGGAGACTGCCCCGCACTGTTTGTCTGGTGGCTCTGATGCTGTCCGAGGCTGTTGCCATTGGTAGCCACTGTGATCGTTGTAGCTGCCTGCTGCTGATGGCTCTGGATAGCTGCTGTGGGTGTGTTGGAGCCTGCTTGGCAGGGCTTGCCATCCTTCACAAGCACTGGCACTGCCACCCTTCTGGGAGACTGCTGCTGCTGGCAGGAGCCGTTCTCCTGTTGCATCTGCTGCTGCGCAGCCTTGTCTTTGGCCTGGCGTTTCATCTTGTAGCGGTGGTTCTGGAACCATATTTTGACCTGAGTCGGGGTGAGATGTATCATGCTGGCTAAATGTTCCCTCTCCGGGGCGGAGAGGTATTTTTGCTGCTTGAAACGTCTCTCCAGCTCGTAAACCTGGGCCTGCGAAAAAAGGACCCTCCGTTTCCTCCGCGGCGTGCTCTGGAGCGGGGCCATGCTCTTGCTCACATCTCCCAGGGAGCCGAGGCTGCCCATGCCTCCCATGTTCATGCCCGAGGACGGCGCCATGAAGCGGGAGACTGCAAGGGAGAAGGCGGCACGTTTTAGGCGGCTCGGCTTGGCCCGGCCCGGCCCGAGTGGGGCCCCGCGCTCCGGCAGCCCCCGCCGCCGCCTGCCCCCAGCGGAGCTCCGCAGCCCCCCGGCAGCCCAGCCCCGGCCGCGGCCTCGGGGCGCCCGCGCTTCTAAACAACGCTCACGTCCCTGGGGCGAGCGGTGGCCCCCTTCTCGCCCGGCCCAGACCCGGTGAATAAGGGCGACCACTCGCCCCTCGCCCTGCCCGGGGAGGACAGCCAAGCAAGTACCTAATGTGACAGCCGCGGCGGCAGCGGCCGCGGACAGCGGCTCCGCCGGCGCCGGCCGAAGAGGACTCTCCCGCTCCCCCGCCGCTTCCCGGGACGCGGCCCCGGCGCCTCCAGCTTTCCAGCTTTCCCCCTCGCCCGCCCGGTGCCGGGTGGCGCGCAGGCGGGCGGACACCGCCGGTTCCCTTTGGGCCCCCGGGCCGAGACGCTCCCGCCCCGCTGGACGGCGAGAGCCAGGCTCCCGGTCCCCGCCACCGCGGGGCTTCCAACCCCCTTGCCCCGCAAAAGCAGCCGAGGGAAGCTGATGTGCAACCAGCCGGGGTGGAAGGACCGGGCACCATCCTCGGGCAGGAGGAGGAATTTGGGGCTTGGGGGGCGCGTCTGGGATTCAGACCGACTTTTGCCCTGTCGCGGACCCCCCGTGCCTTCTGCCCGCGGTGTGTCGGGGCAGTAGCGCGGTAACCCCCGCCACCAGCCACCCAGCCCCGGGCTGACTTACTTGAGGAAAAGCGGGGATCCGGGTTGGTGCCGTACCATCCTGTCGCCGAAGCGCTGTTCCTCATGGTGTCCTGGTAAGGCGGCAGCTCGCTCATGTTGCCCAGGTTCCCGTTGCAATAGCCCCCCATCGTAGCATGGGAGAGCTGGGGGACCCCTGCCGCTGTCATATGGTAGGCGGCAGTCACTGTTCCGTTGTGGCCCATGGGGTGCTGCTGCATGGCCGGCTGAGAAACCTGAGACTGTCTGTAGGCTGACAGGGGAGCCCCCAAGTTACTGCCCTCCATGCCCACTTTCTTGTAGCTTTCCTCCAAAGGACTCAAGATGTCAGACACTGAGAAAGGAGTCGTATGCTTTGGGCTCATCGACATGATTCGGCGGCTGGGGAAAAAAAAAAAAAAGGAAGGGGAGGCAAATTTTTTTTTTTTTTTTGCCAAATATTCTGGTGTTGCCTTAACGCCGATCTTGTTGGATGTACACGTAACCGAGTGGACGAAGTCCGCCTTAATTGGATTGAGTGGAGGCTCAGGGCTGCCTTTCGTTTGTTTTAGCCAGACGCCAGGTTTTAGGCTGCCACCAGAGGCGGGGCATAGGCACTAAAGCAACAAGACAATAGAAGCCTACATCTTGCCCAAGATAATTAGCTTACATGCTGATGACAAGGTAAACACCTTTAAGTTTTACTTGTCAGAATTTTTTTTATGTCTTTAGAAAGAAAAAAAAAAGAGAGAGAGAGAGACAGAGAGGACGGGAGAGAGAGGAAAAAAAGAAAGAAAGACCCCGTGAGCACAACTCTTTTTTTTCTCGGGGGTGGCAATATCGTGGACGGCAAATGGAAGGCAAAGCAAAAAGACCACCATTTGACTGGGTGAAAGGATTTAAAAACAGCTCCCGGGTGGCAAGGCTGTCAGCCCAGCCTTTGTGAGAGCTGGGGAAACGGGGTGGAATGCCAGTAAGCTAAAGGACAGAATCTCTCTCTTCCCCCACTAAGTTTGGTCCGGAAGGAGTCCCGCCATCGGGAGGACAACTCTCCGGAGGGCAGACCTTTCTCTCCGGGCCACAGCTCCCCGTGCCCCGCACTCCCCGCACTGGCTTGTCAGATGCCCCGGCTGGCTGGGGCGGAACAAGCGCTTGGGGTTTCGCATCTCGGTAACACTCTCTGTGTCTCCTAAGACACTCAGTGCAAGGATCGTTTCTCCCTAAATCCATAAATTCCTTTCAACTAGGGATTTATTTTTTTTATAATATCTCAGAGAGAGGTGAAAGACGCAAGTTTGCAAAATCAAGCAGTAATTTAATTGCCTGGGGCTAGAGACCGATGAAAAATAGGTTAGCTCAAAATGTCGCATGTTATTCTCAAAGGCAAAGACTTTCACAGTCTCTCGTGGTCCCTCTGAAGCTGGAGCTGCTTTCTAAGGTTATTTATACAGCACGGGAACTGGATGGAGAAGACCTCTCAGGTCATCTGCTACACGACCTTGCCAATGAATTCGCTGTAGTTTCCAATAAACTGCGATTTCTGGCACTTTCGGATCTGTTCCCGGATCCGGTGTGAAAACAAAAGCGATCCATTTACAGCCACACGCACACGTACAGGCAGCCAGTAGCTAATGTCACTCGGGTCTTTGAAGAAATCTTCCAGCGCCTAGTGTCTGCAAAGCTTGTATTTCGGGGTGATCCGGGTGGAGGAGAGAAACCTCCCCTGAGTGTTTCACACCCCGGCCTACGGCCCCGGCAAGCACAATTTAATACAGCGATTACCTGAATATTAAGAAAATTACAGCGAAGGTACGGTTAACCCTGGGACTTTGAAGTGTCAAGTAACTATTTGGTAATTGCACTTGTAAATATGTTTGTGCTCGGCTGGTTCATGCTTAAAAATGCAAAAGTGCACTTGCTACCCGGGAATAACTAAATATCTTTGTCTAAAGTGGCAGCATAAATAGCCGATCGCTTTGTGACTGTGCTTGATATTAGTGCGTAAGGATCATTTTGCTTCAATTGGGAGGCTCTCATTCACTAGGCAAGAAACCGTTTAGGAGAAAGTAGGTTCCCGTATGAGAGTTAACATCCTTCAAGTGTAAGCCTCAGTCTTGATTACACTTTAGAGCTCCGCAAGAGGTGAGCTTTTCCACACAAATATAATCGGGGGAACTTTCCTTCAATCAGGCCTCCAGCTCTCTTACATCATCTCAGCTGTTTCTTTCGGCACTAGCTCCCTCAAGGCTGAATATCCCAAAGTGGGCTGGTTGTGAGTCTGCTGGGTCACCAAAAGGCAGGGAAGGGCGACTTTGGGCTAGAAAGGCGTTTGGGTTTTGCCTCTTATTTTTCCTCTTTTCTTTCGAAACCTTTCGGTTTTGTCTTTCCAGATCTCTGGAATATTTCTTTACCNTTTTTTCCCCCTTTCTGCGCGTGTTTTTCAGTACGGTCTTTGGTTTTGTTCCTACGGAGAGAGACACTCGACCTTGCCTTAGTGGTTTGGTTGTTTGGGGTTTGTGGTTGGTTTTTTCCCCCCGAATTTCCCACTCAAACGATCCCCATGCCTGTTTCATGAGTCTTAAAAAGAAGGGGGTGAATGGAAGGGAAAAAATTAAATACCACTGGGTCCACTAAAATGACGGCTTGGTCGGCTTTAATCAGAGACGGAAGGCAGCAAGTGACCGCGCAATTTGTGGGGCAGGAGCAGCGACTCCGTCCCCACCCGGAGAGCGCAAGGTGGGGCAGCTGGGTAGGCCCCAGCAGCAGCTCCGGTAGCCGGAGCGGGGAGCGGGGCGCTGGACACGCGGGCGGCCGAGACGCCCCGCCGCCCTGCGCCGGCCCCGGAGCACGGCCCGAAAGACCCATTTGGCTGCGCTTGGCAGAGCTTATTTATCCTCTCACCCGAATGAATGCAGGTTAAATCGCCTCCGAAACATTGCTCGGTTAGGTTATCCCGAGCGAGTCGGGCCTTGGCTCTGTGCGGGTACTGGTAGCGGGAAGCTGATGCGAGAGCGCTTCGTTCACCTTTGCTGGGAAGCGGGTGAAACTCTCTTGTGCAGGTCTGACTTAGGAGTACACCGGCGTGCGTACAGGCACACCGAAGTGTAGCTACTTCTTAGTCCGGCTAGATTGATGCGGTGTAAAGGAAACAGGTCAGCCTCTGCACCTGCTTTCCCGCCCCAAATGAGCTATAATGGGGCGAGTCACACCGTGGACAAGGGCGAGAAAACTTCTTCGCTAATGCCGTGTCCCTTCACTCTCCCTTTTCTTTCAAACCCTCCACCGGAGTTGCGTCTGCCAGAGATGGCTGCTCCCAGCTTCCGGGGAGGGTGGCCGTCCCGACAGGGTCTTGCCTAGGCTGCCTTTAGCGATATGTTCGTTTACCTGGTGATGCTGCTTAGTAAAACACTCGAGTGAAAAAGAAATGCTAAGGAGGAGAGCAAGGAAGATGAGATGCGTTTTGCCTGGTGGAAGCATTTTCATGAGAAAGGCACGGTTTTCACCCCGTGTTTGCAGAAATGCGGCTACACGGACGTCCCTTCAATAGCTTCTGACCCCACACAATCCTTTTGATAACACTCGAGAGGTGGAAGAATGGGAGACTTTGTCAATCAAATGGTGCCAATCCCAATGGAAATGGTGCCACCAAGACCGCAGAGCGTTTCCTCATCAACTGGATTGCGGGGGCTGGGAACTCAAGGATCAGCTTTTGAAAGTGCGCACAGGGCTCTCCAAAGACAACAATGTCTTTTTTATACGAGCTGCTGTGCCTCCCCAAGGGGAGTCAAATATATTCGGCCAGCCAGAGCTCGGAGGGCTCGGAGGGCAGAGGGTAAGGGTCCCACGCAAACCGCACGCAAATTCTTTCTCAACAAGAAAGATGCTTTCTAGGTGTTACTTTTTGATACAAAGCCATGAGGTGCTCCGTGCTTCCTTCGGGTCAGTTCACGGGTGCACGTCTGGCTGCACCCTCTGCCTAGTCCTGCCGCCCCCGCTCCCAGTGCCGAGAAGGCGGCCCTGCCCGCTGCCCTGCACGCAGCCGTGCTGCCCGCCCTGCCGCGGGAGCAGCGCTCTGCGGCGGGGCCAGCCGCTCCTAGAGAGGTCCGAGTTAGAGGTGGCAAGAGCAGATCTGTGAACAGAGCTCTTTCTTCGCTCCTGGTCATCAGTATAAGTCTAACACATCCATAGAGAGATGTAAATGACCACCTGGAGAAATGGCACTACCGAGGCAGCTTGCCGCAACTTTCCCCTCTCGACCCACCCTGAGCAAGCTCATAGAAACTTCATCTGATTGCTTGTGCATGTCGGTGTAATACACCCTCTGTTTCCCCATGCTCCCCAGAACAGAAGATGTGCCCAGCACAGCTGTGCCGGGAGCGGAGGTTTCCGTAGTGATCGGGCAGGGCGGACTTGAGTCTCTGCCGGCCGCGGCAGGGCGCTGGGAGCCGCTCCCCGCCTGGAAAGCACATGCTTGGGTGTGTAAGAAGGCAGGAGTCCTCCCAGAGACGCACCCTGCGAGCGCTGCCTAGGCACGGAGCGCTCTGGGTGTGTGTGTGGGGAAACGCCTGCTGTGGTTCATGGGGACTATTCCTCGCCGTGGGAAAGCCCCCCTGCCCTGGTTATCTCGTTCGGGTGGAAGAAACCCCTTAATGCGCCGGTCGAAACCTCTCCCCCTGGCGTGGGAACCTAAGGCAACCAGCGAGACCACCAAAGGCTAAAGCGAAAATCCTCACCCCTCCGCAGCGCACGCACAGTTGCTCCTCCAGCTGCCCAGGGCGTGGAGCATCTCGCAGCTGGGCGTTCTCGGGGCCCCTTCGCCACCGGTCCCTGGCGGCCCCACTCGCAAAGCTCCGTGCGAGCTGGGGGAGCGCTGCCTCCGCTCAGCTCTTTTCCCTCCTTCCCCAGTTCCCGGCGGACGGCTGAGCCCTCCTGCCCTAGTCCTCGACACCCTCCCCGTCCTTTCCTTCGCCGGGCCGTTCCCGGCCAAGAGGGCCAGGGTGGGGCCAGGTACGGGGTGCCAGGGCAGGGCTCCCGGGGCCGCGGCGGCGGGCGGAGGGCCGCCATGCCAGGGCGGGGGCGGCGGGGCCCCGGAGCACGCCTCGGCCTGCCAGCCACACCGCGCCCCTCCGCGGCTGCCCGGCGTGGGGACCAGCGGGAAAAAACTGTAGGCATGGCTGTCCCGGTAGCCTCGGGTGGGTCGCAGCAGCACTCGCCCCGATGTGCGAACTACTGTCTGAACGCCTCGTCCGATATTATCAGCAGTTAATATATGCCTTCCACATCTGGCTTTCTTAGTGTCAGTAGACTGTCACTGCCGCAACACTGTCAGTACACATTTACAAGACTTATTGTTGCCCTGAAGCGTTTTTGATACACCCAAGACAGAGGTGATTATGCGGAGGATTACTTGAAGGTGGTTGTTGAGACAATTTGCGAGAAGTTAGCCTGTAGAGATAGCTGAAAATATAGATACGTTTTATTTAGATAGAAACTCATATAAAAATACTTTTAATGGGTATATACCTACCAACAGAATCCCGCCAGGATCTATCTATTTATCTGCTTTTAGGTATAGCTATCACTATATTACATTAGCTATTTTAGGAGTTGTGTGCTTTTGTGTGTGTTCCCAGACATGCCTACACACACACATACAAGCGTGGGGGTGCATACCTCCGGCAGTGGGTATGCATGAGTATATATTTACGCATACATTCTCAGTCCTCAACCCTGTCGTCTCTTAAGTGTTTCAAAAAGGAACTCAGCTTTTAAGTGGATCACCTCGCCGCCCTCCCTTCCCCTTTCCTCGCCCAGGCCTCCGGCCGCGCCGGCGCCGGGAAAAGGGGCTCTCGGCTCCCGGGTGGGGTTGGACGCGGAGGCGACGGACACGGACGTGCCTGTGGGTGCAGAGTGAAGGGGCGGGCTGGGGGTCGCCCCCGGCAGTTTGATTTACCGCAGACCTTCTCTGTTTCAGTGTGGCTGGCGGCGGCGGGCGGCGTGGGGGGCTCGTTGCTCATTGCCTCCTGGTTTGGTCTCGAAGCCCTCCCTGTGCCTCCGGACCGCCCTGCCGAGGGCCTCGGGGAGCTGCAGCCTGCCCTGTGCGTGCTGCGGGGCGGAGGCTCTCCGTCTTCCCGCGCCCTCCCGCGCCCTCGGGGCTGCGCGGACGGCTCACAGGGCCGAGCCCGGGGCCGCTCCCCCGCGCCCTCCGGGAGTATGCGCGCTGGTGGACCCGCGACCTTTCCCCCTCGACCTTACCCTGGGGCTAACCAAAGCTGCCTTTTATTTTCAATGTCACTTCGAAGTTTGCCTTTTGTTCCCCGCTACCTCTCGCTTCCAGGGATACGGGCGGCTCCCCGCTGGCTCGGGGAAGGGCTAGCGGTTGCGAATATATCTCATTTAAAGACGACAATGGAGTCCTTTCGACCAGCCCGTGTGATGCCCTAGCTTTATTTTCGTGCCGGGGATAATTGAATTGTTTGTTTTGCTTTTGTTTTTACAGCAAAACTCGAGGGCAAGTTACAGGAGGGCTGATAGGAAACACGGCCCTTCCTCGTTGCCCCTGGGTGCCCAGCAGGGCCACCCAGCCGAGGGCCGACGCATCCGGTATATGACCACGGCAGCCCGGGAACCCGTGCAAACGGCGCGGCTTCGGGCGGATCTGTCCGCGGATGCCCTCCTGTTACTCGGAGTGACCGAGTGCTCCGGCTATTGCCCCCAAATCCTCTTCTGCCTCTCCTCTGCTCCCCAGTGTGCGGCTTGACCTGAGCTCCTCCAATGGCTTTAATTCGGGAGGAAGCTGCCATCTGTCCCACAGTGCCCTTGGCTTTTTTATCTGGGCAGGGGCCATCAGCGCAAGGTGGGGCGCTGCACACGTTGCCAGCCGTGCGGAGGGACGCACCGGGGCCGGAGCCCGCGGTCCGCCGGGCCGGAGGGACCTGTAGCAGCCTCCCTCCGCTGGCCGCCGGGGAAAGCGTAGCGCCGGGCCGGGGCCGCGAGGGCTGGCGCTCACCTGGGCCTGTAGACTTGCTGCTGTTGCTGCTGAAATTTCACCCTAGCCAAGGCAAAATTATATAAGTAAGGAAACAGAACGGGAATTTGCTAGGTTGCCCTTGGGATGTAATTACATGGATATTAATTGGTTTTTACTGTGCGTTTCTCCAAACCTAGAGGGAAGGATTGGAGATTACTGTTGCTGCAGCTCCTCCTCAAGACCCTCCCACAGAGGTAGCTCTGCGTCTGAGCAAGATTTTTCCCCCTCACTGGGGAGAGCGCAAGTTTCCTGTTCCTGGATCAAGAGGAAGTGTTTAATAATTTGTGCCCATTCCAAGAGCTTGCTTTAGAGCAGCATAGTCAAACAGTTTCAAATTGTGCTCTTGCTAGTTGATGGTCACATCCACAAAAGATTCTCACTCAAAAACTGCCTTTTGGGAGTGACTCTGTCTCCTCCCCAGCTGCTTCCTACCTTCTGAGCTTGTAGTCCATGAATCCATCCCATGAAGTCTGCTCTCAGTCCCTGCTCTGAAGGAGCAGCCCAATTGCTCTCAGTGTGCAAATTGAAGATGCAAGTTCCATCCAAGGCTGAAGCCCTCAGTGGTAGAGCTGACATGTGTCAGTGAGCTGGCCTGGTTGCGCCAGAGTGACCCAACTGCCCACCCAGAGTGGTAGGTGGTTTGTTTATTTGTCATGTGAGCCCTAAAAATCAACCTTTCCCAAGTCTTAAAAAACCCAACCAACCAACCAACCAACCAACCAACCAACCAACCAACCAACCAACCAACCAACCAACCAACCAACCAAAAAAAACCCAATCAGTGTTCACTCTGCCTTGATTTTCTTCTGTTCCTTTTCTGGAAGAGAGGACACAGAAATCTCCTAAGCAAAGAGGTTGGACTCATTTCAGGAGCCCAAGGGCAAACCTAGGGATATTTCAGAAACCCATGTTTCATTTCATGGGAATGAGTGTCTCTGGGAAAATCATGCCCTCAGTCTGGCTAGCACAACTGGTAGGTCTAGTTAAAAGCTGATGTAAAAAGCTGCAGCACAAAGGAAGCCATTTGTAGCTAAACTCAACAATGAACTTTATTGGTCCTGCTACCAAACCCATAAACAAAGCTGTACACTCTGCAGCATTGTTTCTGGGGCTGGGTTTTGTTAACCAATTAGTGGGGTATATATATGGCTCAGGGTGCTGATTTAACAGATGCATTCCTCTTGCCAGGAAAGGGTTCAGTTCAGTTACCAGTTTCAGCTAGTTCAGTTTCAAATACCAGTCTTTCAAGAATTTCCTGCTGTAAATAGGGTCTCAAAAGATTGTTGTACAGTGGGATGGATATATGCATGGCATACATGTCAGGAAAGGCTCTTCCTGAGCCATGAATTCCTGTGCCAGGAATTTGACAACTCTGACAACAGCTCCCATCACCTCTAAGTCTATAGGTCAGGCATCTTGAACCAGATCAGGTTCCATCAGCTGGACTACCCTGCAATACACTGGCTTCCAAAGAAGCTCTAAAAGCAGCATGTGTGGCTTGCTCAGTCCAGCACCACTGGCACCTGTATTGTCACACATAGCAGAGTTCCTGTGTTTTATACAAGAAATGGAGATGGGGTATAGTGAGTTACAACTATTTGCAGTACCGGATTACTACTGGGAGGAATGGGCATCTGTGTTTTTCTGTAACTGCATGCACCCCGTATCTTTGCTCAAACATTGTAATTTTCACTCTGCCAAATGTGTTTGTTTGTATGAATTGCACAGTGTAAAATATAGGCTGTTTTTCTTTCCAAGGAAGGTGAAGCAAAGGGTTAATCAAAATGTTTCACCTTTTCATTCTCCCAAGAAAAACCAGTAACCCAGAAAAGAAATGACAAAATTGGAAAGAGACTTATCTCTCAGCCTTGCAGCTCTGTGAAGAACAGAGCTGCTCCTAAATGAGCTGGCTCTTACTGTAATCAGCTGATGTCCGTGTCTTCCTCTGTTGTGTCCCATCAGCAACCTCCCTTCCCTTTGGTTATCTATCAGGAGGATTCTTTGTCTCCCATACTTCTACAGGATGGGTAGTACAGTTCCACTTGCAACCGAGTGTTTACTGAAAGGTTTCACAGATTTAACAAAAGATGAGCTCAGCCTTCCAGAACCTTTCTTCCTGGAGTTGATCAGCAAGAAGGAAAGAAAGAAGTTCAGCTTGAGGTTCAGTTGGGTTGAAGGACCAAGAGTTGGGAAGCGAAACCAAAGCTTCTTTGTATCGTAACCTAAAAAAATGCACCCAACAAGTCTCTGAAGGTCCAGAAGTATCTTATCTTTGAATTAGAACAGCACTTTCTATTCAAATATAAATCCTAAAATGTATGCTAAAACAAGTCCTTGCTAACATCTCTATTTTCTATTTTCCCAGGCATTAGTCATTGTTAGCATTGTAGTACAGAAGAGTCTCCATGTAGCAGGACTATCTTCTAAATTACTTTGGATGACACATGTAATGAAGTTAAAAATTTCACTCATCTTTGCCCTGTCATGAATGAAAGCACGTATTATACTTATTCAAAAAATAGCTGACCATAAAATTAGGTTCAAGTTACATTTTCAATGTAGAAATGTTTGTGCTGAAAAAGCCTAGATACTTTCTTGGAAGTAGTTTAATCATGTAAAATAGTCCATTAATGTATTTTGACTACTGTTCAGTTTTTAAAATAATATCCCTTATAATTTGTTGTTTTATCATTCCTTTATGAGCCTTGCTTATTTTGAATTCCAGGGAAAGAAGACTGCTAAGCTGATATAATGAGATAATATCCTTCACTGGCATAAGTAAGGCTATGAGATGGATTGCTACCCACATTGGTAATTATACATGCTCCATTTCCACAACTGGAACCACAGTGAATGCTCTACAGCATTTTAATCTCTCTGAATAACATTAACTAAAAAAAAACAAGTGAGTAACTTGTTTACCTATTAGTGTTGGACGAAACAACCTGAGCTGGCTGTCCTTGAGTCTGTGGAGTCAAACTCATTCAGCAAGCACTTAACACAGGACTAAGGAGGAAGTTATTTTACCACCTACATACAAAACTAGTGTGCCAGCTCTGCCACTCCATGGGGGTGCCAGCTTCAGGTTCTGTATGCCCTGGGAAGGGACCAGACGGCAGAGAGAGCATCCCAGATTTGTCCAGTTGTGAGGTACAAACTTCATAGGTGAACAAAAGTGACACTTCCACCCCATCTTGTCTGTGTGAACTCAAAACACTCTGTGAATATCAGAAGTTTTAGGGTGAGAGCCCATTATGACATGTTACAAGAGGCAAAGATGTAGCCCATGGTCATATGGAAAATAGGTGGGTCCAAATCATCTTCTAAAAATCTTTTCTGACTAATGAAGGGATGCAAATCCACATACTGCCTATCTGACCACACTGACCTCACTGATAGCACAACTAGCACAGTTTGCTGTTGAGACTGAGAGGCAGAACTTCTGGTTAAAAGTACACACACAGCCAGAGCAGCTCAGTACTGCAGAAAAATGAAGCCCTCAGTGGTCCCTGTGCCTGCACTGGCTACAAAGCAGCTAAAAATTTTTTAAGAGGAAAACTGCTGTGGTAACCCAGCAGCTCCACAGTCCCTCCTTGTGCGACTGCAAGCAGGGCTGCTCGCGGTACCTCAGGAGCACGTACACTGCCATCATCTGCAGGCACGGCTCTAGCCTGCCTTTTGGCCACCTGTGGCCCAGGACTCCGCCAGAGTGAAAAATAAGGATTGCATTTAGATTCAATGGGAAGAGTCTCTGGTACTTACAGCATTTGTAGCTTGCACTGCAAAACCTATCAAAGAGTATTCGCTTTTCATTATAGAATTTTGGTGCTTTTTCAGTGAAAATACTTGGTCCTGAATGCAGCCTGGAAACATCAAATGGAAATACGTATTACATGGAGCAGGGGTTACCAAACAGATCTTCCTTTGGGTACTGCTTGCTGTAGCAGCCCTTGCTGATGACAGGGGTGGCAGCTGGAGCTCTTGGCATTAGCTGTGGCCAGGGCTCCTGACAGCAATTGTGGCTGCTGGCACTGACTTTGTACCAGACCTACGTCTCATCCCACCTTCTGCTCCTCAGCCACTCATCAACCCTCCCCCAGCACTAGGATAACAACCATCAACTTCCTAATCTTTCCCCAGCCACACTGCATTTCCTCCTCTTCCTCCTATCCCCCTTTCACAGCTGACCAGCACTGGCAGTGTACTGGCAAGGACTGGCTTTGATGGCAGAGGCTGTGTGACAGCTTGCAAACAGGTACCAGCCTCACAGCTGTGCACCTTTCCTCATAACACAGAGCAGTGTGAGTACCAGCAGTATCACACAGGCTGCAGAATCTTCATGCCCGGGAAAATTATGGATTAAAGCAACCAAAAACTTCAGAAAAAAAAAAAAAAAAAAAAAAGTGTCTAAAATGTCTGTACATCTGGAAAATTTTGGTTTCTGTAGAAACTTTTCAATGAATTTTGGATGCTCAGCTCTCCATGGCCTGTTCCTTGCAAGGCATAATACTTCGCTGAATGTGCAGCCCCTTCAGTTGCTGGGCTTCTCTAAATTTTCCTTTTCTGACCAAGTCATTATGTATCCTGCATTTATCAAAAATGGCTAGAAATACAGGACTTTGCCGTTCTCTCAATCTACATGTTATTCCTTTACAAAGCTTGAAAATA
The DNA here is from genome assembly GCA_013398115.1 of Falcunculus frontatus. Lineage (NCBI taxonomy): Eukaryota > Metazoa > Chordata > Aves > Passeriformes > Falcunculus > Falcunculus frontatus. The sequence continues at coordinate 571,207 of VZRV01005762.1, read as the reverse complement.
TTTTTCCTCTGGTATTTATTCATTTTGCCATGCTGTATATCCAATTAGACTACTCTGCTGCATTCAGAAATGAGAACAGTTCCACCTCCCTCGCATCCAGCTCCATTTCTCTTCAGTTTCATTTCCCTCAGGGTCACTGTAAGGTGATGATATGCAGTAATGTCCCCAGTGAGGTGCTGTTTCCATTAGCTTTCGCCTTCATAGGTGGTCAGAGGTCTGAATTCTTATATGATTTGTTTTCTTGGCTACTTAGAAGATACGATTCAGTTCTGATCCCTCTCCTAAATGGACATGCTTCATTTTCTGTATTTCCTCTTTTTTTAATAAGACTGTGTCTCTTACCTCTGATTTTAAAACAAGAAGTATGTTTTTGTGCATGATTTTTTAAAATCAACATTCAATACTATTTATATAAAATGGCTATAAAAGGAGGAAAAATCACATGGCAGAACGTAACATGCACATCCGTACACACATATTAAGAAGATCACATAAAATGCTCTCAAACACATCTACATGAAATGCATTGAGAAAGCAAAAAATACCTCTTCCTGTGGAGCACAAAGTGTCTTCTGTAGATGAATAAATGTTTAAGCTCCATAATAAATGATGCAGTCTGTTCAGTAGGTGTAAACTTTGCTGAATCAAACATGATCCGACATCCAATGTGCTTTGGGGGAAGAGAGAAGATGACAAGCCAAACATAGCAGTTTCCCATTCTTCTCTCAATAAAGAGTCATTTGAAAGTTTATATTCTTTTGAACACTGAAATGGTGATGTTTTTCTCATCATGAAATTCTGATGTTTAGTGCCGTGTTGCACTTTACCTTGCAAGGGTGGCTATTTCTACGAAGTTAATATTACTTGAAAGCCTTATATTTACACTTCACACCATTTGAGGCCCACAGTAGGGCTTTGTGAGAGAAGCTGGACACAAATGGCCCTGTACTTCACCATCATGAACCTTGAATAAACTGTTGCAGAAGTAGGTTTGGAGATAAATTAGGGCAAGCATCTCAGGAGAATCCATGGCCCAGAAGTTTGGAGGAGAAGGGTTGGACATGCAGTGGCCGTTACCGAAAAATCAGAATAATTGCTCATACAGTCAAACCTACAAATAAGCATCATATCTGGTCTCAGTTTCAACCACCAGTTGGATTTCTTTCACCTAGTTTTGTTGACCTTTCTATGTTTTCACTGTAAATTATATTTCCTGCAGTTATGTGGTGGGCTGACCCTGGCTGGATGTCAGGTACCCACCAAAGCTGCTCCATCACACTGCTCCTTATCTAGCCATGGGTGAGAAAAAACACCATGAAAGGCTCTTGGGTTGAGGTAAGGACAGGGAGGGATCACTCACCAATTATTTTCATGGGCAAAACAAACTCACCTTGGGGAAATTAACTGAATCTATTACCAAGCAAATCAGAGTGGGATAATGAGACGTAAAACCAAGTCTTCAAAAAACACCTTGTCCCTACTGCTCCATGTTTTACGGGCTTAACTTTATTTCCAAGTCCTCTATCTTCTCCCCTCCAGCAGTGCAGAGGGATGGGAATGGGAGTTACAGTCAGTTCATCACATTTCTGCTGCTGCTTCCTTCTCAGGGGAAGGACTCTTCACATCCTTCCCCTGCTCCAGAATGGGGTCCCTCCCATGGGACACAGTCCTCCATGAACTTCTCCAAAGGGAATCCTTCCCATAGGCTGAGATCCTGTATGAACTGCTACTGGGTCACAAATCCTTCCAGCAAACCTGCTCCGGTGTGGCTCCTCTCTTCACAGGCCCTGCCAGGATCCTGCTGCAATTTAGACTTCCCATGGGACCACAGCCTCCTTTGGGCACCCATCTGCTCTGTCATGGAGCTGCTCCAGGGGCTGCAGGGGAATATCCATTTCATCATGAACTCCCATGAGCTGCAGGGGCACATCCTCTCTCACCATGGTCTGCACCACAGGCTGCAGGGAATCTCTGCTCTGGTGCCTGGAGCACCTCCTGCCCCTCCTTCTTCCCTCACCTTGGTGTCTGTGAAGTTGTTGCTTTCAAATATTCTCACTCCTCTCTTCTCTGGGTGCAATTTTGTTCTGCCTTTTCTTAACTTTTTTTCCTTCCTTCTTAACCGTGATATTCCAAAGGTGCTACCACTGTAACTGATGGGCTTGACCTTGGCCAGTGGTGGGTCTCTCTTGGAGCTGGCTGGCACTGGCTCTGTTGAACAGAGCTGGAGCTTTTAGCAGCTTCTCACAGGAGCTCTCTCTGTGGCCGCCCCCCACTCCCTGCTACCAAAACCTTACCATGCAAACCCAGTAAAAGTTATCTACATTTAACTAAATAAAGAGCCATCAATAGATATTACGCTATAATTAAAGAGGGCAAGTATGAAGCTGGACTAAACCATATAATTTTCAGTAATTTTTTTTCTGAATTATCATCTTTTGCTCTTGAGCAAATCTAATTTAAACTCCTTGCCACATTTTTGTCTGCTCTCCAGTGCTTTAGGTGGATATCATTGCCCAGATGTATTGATGATTACAATCTGATGTTATAAAAAAATTGAATTTTCTCTCCCATGAATCTTCTTTTCTCTGTTTCAATACAGAAGTGGAGCAAGTCTCAGATGTCAAGGTTTTTTCCGAGACAGAAATTTCACCAGCACTCCTGTGGTTTAGGTAAATGGTCTGAATTCAGGAGGAATGTAAAATTCTTCTGTGGGAGAGAAATTTCAGTTTGCAATCATTTCAAATAAAAAAAACCAACCAAACAATTGATCTGAATTCTTAAAATAATTGAGAATAACTAAAAGCCTATGTGAATATCTAATAGTCTGCTTCCTTCTGGGGAACAGAAAGTTGTGGAAAAAACTCTTGTCAGTTGCAAAGACAAAGGGTCTCTAAGTGGTCTGGAAAGTAGAAAGTATGGACATTTCTCTCCAGCCATTTGTGCAGGGGAAGGGGCATGCTAGGAGGCCTCTGTGTGCTTAGACGTGCTGACCAGACAACAGAGCATTGTAATATGTGTTTCTGTGGCATCCACTCCTCCACAGGGTATCCCCCATGTATCCCCAATGTATACATCTGATGGATAGCTTTTGGATTGACTCCAGGTGAGGTAGCTGCTGTTTGTGTCCATTCACCTAAGCTTCAACTCAGCTCTCTTCAGACAGCCTGGAATGCTGGTCATAAACATCTCACTGTCCCTCTCACACTGCCCAAGGGGCATGTGACCTGGTGAGGAGATGGTGTGGCTGACTCTCAGCCAGCAGCCTGATGAAATACAACTTCTAACAAACAGAGGCTTCCACAGAGACTTAGGGGACAATGCTCCTTTTGGTTGTTGTTTGTCAAGACAAGATTTTCATAGGGTGCTGGGAGAAAATGTGCCTTTTCTGTTGTCTGAGACCACTCAATGTGGCTGGCTGAAGCTTTCCCTGAGTATTTGAATAAAAAAAACATCTCCAGTATCCACCTACGTGATAAAATCCCTGTCAAAGTGATCGTGTGGGAGAGGAAGATGGAAGATTCTTACTTTTAAATAACCTTCATTCACGTTTCTTTCAAGGTTAGTTCTGAAGGGTAGGTGCCTGGAATGTAAGTGTATTGACTTCAGTAGTTGCTCCAGGAATGCTTGAGAAAAAGTAAAAGTCAGGGACAAGCTATTTTTAACAAAGCAAAGCCTATTGTTACAGCTGTTTAAAGCTTTGTGACACAATATAGGATCTGTCAGACAATGTTAATTTTTAGAGAATACTGGTTTATTGTCTGCAACTTCCTGCTAGCTGGGAACTTTGATATTTTGTGGGATTTCTCCTTCTCATCATCTAGTTTTGCAATCAAAACTAGCCCAGGCTAGGAAAATCTCCTGAATCACTGCTTCTTGTAGCTTTGATGGTCTGCTGTGACTGCCTAATTTATTTGTGTACTTATAGATGTATCATGAATAAGAGAAAACAAACCTGAACTCTACCATTTCCACTTGCCCAAATATGCAATTTTAATGAGCAAAAAATTTGCTGGAAAATACAGTATCAGTGTTCATTATACTATCCCTGTGTTAATGACACAAAATAGCAGAACTAGGTGGACAACATAACTGGGTTGTCTCCTTTTTAATTAAAACAGAGGACTAAGATTCCTGTGGGAGTCTAAACGAGATTACTAGCCACAAAGGCTAGTGCCTTCACCCCATTTTGCCTGTTAGACAGCAGGTCACCTCTTCCTTTGCCACTTTTCCAACTGTAGCTCTGCTGAAGCTGAAATGCAGGCTGGAGCAGGGGCAATCAGAGCCCAGCACAGCAGACCCTCCATTGGACAGCACATCAGGGTCGCCCAAAAGTCCAGTTCATTTGTGTGGTTTACATCCAGTAGCATAGCTTCAACAGTGGAGGATTGATTATTCCTCCTCTTATGCTTTATCTTGTCTTGGATGCATTTTTCATTGCTTTCCCTAAGGGTTTTCCTCCTTCCTCTAATTTTACTTTTTTTTCCCCTTCTGTTGCAAGATCCTTCTTTTATTCACGTATTTTGTTATTCCATCACTTTTATCCATGCATACTCCGTGTCTCAAGTTTGTGCTACAGATGCCCTCCTTTGCCCTGTTGTAGATACCTGTGCTGAGAGGAGTTGACTCACTGTAGAAAGATTTGCTTCCTTGTATTGACTGTGAAATGTAGTTTATGTAGTTGTCTCTGAGTTAAAATCTACACACTGATATTGCCAATTAGGTATGTTGAATCTAGTTCTTGTGGCCAACACCAGCACCCTTACACAATGACTGCCAAGGGTCACAGCAGTGTTTTGGCATTCTCGCAGTGGAACTGCCCAGGGAGTTAAGTGCTAGCCCCTTGGTCCTTTCTTCTTGCTCATCGCTACCTCTTTGATCAAGAATGAATCTCACCCTCTCTTTTCATATGCCTTTATTTAAAGCTTCCCTTACTATTTGTTTTCTTTTTTTTTCCCTTCTAGTAGAAATGCAGCTTTTGAAATTACATTCATGAGCACAGTATATTGCTGTGAAAAATTCATATCCATTCTCCCTGCCCTTTTCTTGCCCATTCTTTGAGATAAAATCACAAAACTAACAAGATTCCTTTCCTGAGTTTGTACTTAATTAGCATGGGTTTTTTCCAGTTTAAATGGCTCTCCTGCTGTTCATAGCACCAGTAAGAAGTTACAGTGTTCCATTAGTAATAGCATAGGAAGTATTTGCTGGACAGCAAGTTTCAATGAGTATTGTTACTATATCTTCAATATGCATCATCAATAGAGGGCAATTGAAGAGCCTTGAATAGCCTTGTTCTGGGCTTTCCTCCCTTCCTTCCACCTTTCATTTTTTCCTAGATCAGTCTTGTAGTTTTATTTTTGTCTCCCAAGACTCCTTTAATCCTTTCATATTATACATTTGTATAACATGATGCCGCCAGCAAAGGATGGGAACATTTCCCAGGGAAGAATCCTCTGCAAATGCCATCAATATTTTTTTCTCATCACACTACAGATATTGAATAAATTCAGACCTATCTTTGATCTCTAGATACCTTTCCCAGCTTGTCACATTAGTGTTTATCGTTTCAGTCCAACAGCTAATTTATAACTCGTGTGTTAGTTCTCTTGAAGAAAATTAATGTACAGAGCACAATTCTAGACCTTTTGAAAGCAAGAGTGATTATTTGCTTTAAAGAGAACTGACTTCAGTCCCTCATGCTCCTTCTCCTACAGACTTCACTTGCTCGTGTTCTCACGCTTACAAGAGCCACACTGCATATGTCCCCAGGATTAATTGTGTGTGACTGGGAAGAGGAAAAACTGTCGAGTCCTCACTGTACATTGTCTTCCTCTTTGTGGGTGACAACAGGCAGTATTTTTTATAGACTTTTTATACTTTTAGGAGTCCAACTAATTATGATATGATCCCTTGACTCCAAACCTTGCTTATTTCATCTTTCATATGTCTAAAGTTGATATCTGTTGTTTTGGGTGTCTTTAAGGCTCAGGCCCAGCTTCACACTGTGGTACATGTTTGTACCATACATGTGGCCCCAATTCACATGTATGGTACAAACATGTACCATAGTTTTTTTACCCCACTCTTCTGCCATCAGAGGTCTGTGTTGTGGCCTTACTGAAGCACAGGCCTTGAAGTCTTCATGCAAAAATCCCATTCCTGGAGGTTTACCGGTTGGACTGCAGCTGATAATGTCCTTGGTTATCAATGCACATATCTCAAGGATTGCTTTCTTATTGGTCTACAAGTATGACTACTCACAGGGAATTCTCAAAGTTGCCTCAAGTAGTCATTCAGAAGATTTCCATTGATTTTCCCATTGTGGACTTCTTTATGCGTTTTGGGTTATGTGTAATCCACTTCCTTTAATGGAGCTGGTCAACAAACACCAAATAAGATTTGCTTCTAAAAATCTCAGTCTAAATAACCAGTCATCTCAGACCCTAAGTTAATGTGGCACATTATCAAAGCACTCAAACAGAGAAGGTCCTATCCTGTACCGTTTGACTTTGGTAGAGTAACTGAAGCATACTTTAAGTATGGGACAAATAAGTTCTGTATCTTGATGGTTTGAGTGTTGCAGTCTGTTGAGCTGAATCAATTACAAATGAAGGGTCATTCAAAGACAGCAAAACATTTAAACTGTAATTTCTCATTTTGCAACAATGAGTCAAATAGCACTGCACAATCGCATCTTCTGCACGTTTTTATTCAATGTCTATGGTTTTTAGCACTGGTGGTGTTAGCTGTGAACACACAAACCCAATACCCATGTTACATATTTATTCTATTTCAAGGTCAAGATTTCCTGAGAGGATAGAGATATACAAATAACTTACATTTGATATGGCTGGGTATTCAAGCAGCAATGCTATTGTAAGTGATAACAAAAGACAAAATGTAAGTCTGATACTTAAGGCCAGAACATGTTGTTTTTCAAATCTTTTGTAATAATATGAAGGAAGAGAAATTTTATTTTTCTGAAAAAAAGCATCTTTATTTCTCTGTATGTTTAGTTCATGATATCAGCTTTACAAAATGATTCAAATAGGCTTTGCAATAAAAGAAATCACACTAATGTTCCTAGAGTGTTAAATACTATTTCTTGATGCACATCAGTGTCCAGAGGTCATTGCTTACTTGTTAGAGAAAAATCTGAAACACTGGTTTTTTTGTGTTTAATTATAGGATCCTTATATTTCAGTAAACAAATCCTGACCTCACTTAGGGCTCTTTCTGTAAAAATGGCTGTTTGGGGTTACCACTGCCATTTTTGTCCTTATGTGTGTGTGTATGCATTGTCATCTCTAATTTGGATTGTAAAACTCAAAGTCTGGTAATGAATATTAGCGTGCATATATAAATCTGATTTCTTTGTCTTCCACTAAGTTGAGAATTTCATAGTCAAGCTAAGATAGTCCATATGAGAAAGACATTGTCCTATATAAATTTCTTTGGTTCTACCACATTATCATCAGCTTTTTGTGAAATCATTAAATAAGATTACCAATTTTAAAGTCTTTTTTCTATGATTTCCTCAGTTTAGGACTGCGTTGTACCTGAACCAAAGCCCTTTGTAGGGGAGGGGATCACAACACATTCATGGGGCTGCAGTGCTCATGAAGCTGTGGTGGATGCCATTATACTGGCCTCATATTGTTCCCAAACGTGCTGGGAAAAGCAGACATGAGTGGAATTTTATTCGGGTTCATGTTCAAAATGCAGCACAGGGCACTGGAAATAAAGGCTCCCAAAGCCTTATAGCTCAATTCCTACCCTGTTCAGTGAGGAAGGATAAAAAAGGAGACAATTTTTCTCTCAATATTGTCTCTTTTCCATCACCTACGTTTCCAAGAAATGCATTTTTCAGAAGTTCAAAGGCAAGCATTAGGCCAGACAGTCTGTGCAGTACTTGGCAGCCTATATTGGTGCCTTGCTGCCTACTGGTTAAACCATGACTGTAGCGAGATCACTTAAATGACTCCCAAAGAATTGGTCTAAACAAATATACTGACTAAAGACAATAAATGCAAGTGTCTTAGACAGCATAATGCTTAATTTAGTGTAAAAGATTCAGCACTGAGTCAGGGACAGGGGCTTGGCTTTAGTCTGTTGCTGATCTCATATCATATCCATTGATCTTCAGTGGTGCATTGCTTTTCCAATTCCTACATACACAAACTACAGGAATGAACAAAATTACCTCCAGAGTCCTCCAAACAGGAAAGAGACCTAGTCCCCATATCTTATTTTCGTCCAATCAGGATGAACTCCAGCTCCAATAGACCTATTCTCTTATTTCAACAAGCTGCCAATAAAGAGCAGATCTGCAGCGGAAGCATTAACATCTATTCCCACAACAACTGACAAAGGAGACTTGCTACCTTTGCAACTTTTCAATAGGTGATGTGTGTCCTTGGCATTTGCCAATCTCTGGCAAATCTTTCCCTTTGCTATTAGCATGAAGCACTGTTGACATGGACTCACCCTTGCTTCCATCCACCAGCTGCCCCCAGGTCTAGGAATCCTGCTTGGGGAGTAACGAAGGGAGTTTGAAAGAGGTGGAAGAAATACAAAATGCTACTAAGAGAATGATCCGTGGCTTATGCATGAACAAATCCCAAATCATACTTACATAATAAATCTTAGCGGGGAATCAGAATGGGTTCAAGGTTACCATCTCTGAAAAACTGAATTGTACTTTCCAGTAGTGTACCTGTATTGCATTTCTTGCTAACTTACATATTCGAAGAAAGAAATGACTACTGCCAGCTCTCTCAAACACAGAATAAGTGTTCAAGCACAGAAGTGTCCCCTCTTGGGACTGTTTGTGTTCCCAGAGTGAAAATTCAGGGTCTTCTTGAGAGATCAATATGAACTACCTATGAGTTGGAAGATCCTTTCCTTCTCCTTAGGAGAAATTCAAGAAAAACTAGTCAGAAAACCAGAAATCTTTTCTTTATTTTTGAAAATGTTCATTCATCAAAACCAGCACTCTTCACAGAGACATTTTGTCTTCAGCCAGCTTTTGGCAGAAGCATTTCTCAGCCTTCTATTCTCCCAAGAGCAGATATTATTAAAGAGACACAGTGCTTGAAACCACCTACTTAGTTGTCTCTTTTTTTGCACAAAAGAAAGTCCAGTTTGGAAGAGGCAATATTTCTTTCAGAGATTTCATGGGATACTCTGCCCCACAGTCACTGTGTGGAGTGTCAAGAGACTGAGAACTTCTGCCATGTGAGGAAGAGCGCATGAGAGACTGGGCACATGTTCTTACATGCAAGGAAGAGACGTACATGCCCTGAAATACCAGGCATCTTCTCATACTTGGTTTGCACTTCTGTGCTTTGTTCTCATCATGTTGTACCTTGGCATTCTTGGAGGCAGCTGCTCAGAGACCTTATCCTGAGTGTCGCTGCTGCCACCCAACACCAACATCAAGTTGTGTTGAAGTTAAACTGAGCTGCGGACTGACAGCCTCTATGTTCCCTGTACTTATGACGTCCAACAAACTGCTCAGTCCCTGCTATTTTGTCCAGTTCAAGTCACAGCTAACTTTACATCTGCTCCTCAACCTGGCCTCACATTTTGAAACCCGCCTGTGTTATTCATAATAATGACAATGCAAGAAATATCATGTTTTCCTCACTGAAAATTCAAAGTTAAAAGCCATCACAGCTGCTGCAGAGGCTTCACCAAAAGCCATATCAGCAGTTTCTGTTTTAAAAACATTTTTTTTTTTTTTACTCAGTCACAGTGATGCAGCTGCAATTTTCGGCAGAGCCTTCTCTGTGGCTGATTTGCTGTTTTCTCTCACTTTCCATTAAAAAACATTTAGGGCTTTCAACACCTCAAGACTTAGTTTTTGAAACTCTGAAACTGAAGGTTAAATATATCACAGCATCTGGCAAAGCTCTGTTTGTGCCAAGGTCAAGTATGTTGCATTTTTAGATGAAGGAAAGTCTTTGTTCTCCTACTGCATTCTCAATGCCAGTTGAAATTACTGGAAGTTACCTGAAACTTGCTGTATCAGTTACACACTGTGAGAACCTCAGGGTTGATGGCTGCTACCTGGTGAAGTTGAATTGGTCTCCAAAGCCAATAACAGTGGTTCCAGGCCTCCATGTCATGACCTCACGTTCATGAAGGCAACCAGGACCCAGCTGGTTAAATAAAAAGGTATGAGCAGTGGATTTCCCAAATGCCACTGCCGGACAGCATTCCATGGGAGGAAAAGACTTGCAGGAGTTTTTGCAGCTTCCTCAAAAAACACTTCCCCAAAGTACTTTCCCCCATTTAGAGTTTCACCTCCACTACACCCAGGAGCCACCCAATCATATTCCTCTCGTCCTCATGCCTAAAGGCCTGTGTTCCTTTAGAAACAGAAACAACTGTGCAATAGATGCTCAAGATGTGGAGAAAGAAGAGAGTGGGCTCTCATGGGCGCTGTGGTAAGAGTGTTTTCTGTGATGATTTACGTCCTTCTTTGACAGCCTGGCCTGGGCCTGAGTGGGTGACCAGGCTGGTTCCTGCTGGGCTTTACAAGGGGGGCTCACAGCAGACCAGGGAAGCTTGTTTCCGTGCCCCAAGGATTGTGGCAGTCCCAGAGCAAGCCATTGGGAAAACCTTGTGGAGGAGGAAAGAAAATCTCCACTTAGGACATCTAGGGATGTGACAGGAGAAAGGAAGGGAACACGTCATAAGTTTAAAGATTTTGTTTTCCCTTTTTAAATTTATTTTTTGTGCTGTTTTCTTGGTTGTTGTCTTCTGTGAGTGCTGTTCCCATACATCTCAGAAACAAATGGATGGGTGAAAAGGATATTCTTCTCCAGCTGCCCTTGATATCAAGGCAGAGATGAGTACTTTCTAAGATAAAAAATACAAAAGATGCAAAGACTGATTATCTAACACCTGTGCTTGACATCTGCCTTCTGCACCCATATATATGAAAAAATACCACCCCTTTCCTGTTCGTTTCAGTCTGTGTCTGTACTAGTGGAAGTGAAAGTAATTTTATGGTTTTTCTGAAATTCAGTGCATGTAATTTAACAACAAAAAAATTGAAACAAAATTATAATCAAAAAATCACCAATAGTGAGAATACATCAGTGAGGCTACCTTATCTCTTCATCATTACAGCAGGTATCCGAAACAGTAACAAGAAGTGGTCTGAACAAAGGAAAATGAAAAGGATTGAATGGCAGTTGGTGCAGTTTCCTCTCTCTCGTGGCCCCATTTAATTTCTGTTAAGCTGGACAGATATAGTCATTTGTCTGAGGGCATGTCTGACAAAATTCTTACTGTGAGGGCTTTCCCGGAGCAGAATCTCATCTTACATAAGATTTTGAGAATATAGAAACTTCAGTACTAAGTCAGATCAAAGGTCCATCTAGCCAATATCCTATAATAGTCAACAGTAGATACATGAAGGACATCAGGGGATAGAAAAAAACATGTAGTGATGTCTCTCCGATATAACCATCCAGTCTCCAGCAACTTGTGGCTCAGAAGTCTCCTGAGCTAGATAGGCTGTTTAATATTTTATGAGTTTCTGATACTTGAACTTTTCAAGTCTTTTCCCAAATTCATGCACAGTTTTAATACACACTTTTGATAAAAAGTTCTTTTGCTTAATAATATTGTGTGGAGAACCACCTCCTTTTTTTTGTTTATAATCTCATACCTGCCAATGTCATGGGATGCTCCCTTGCTCTTGTACTGGGATAGGGATAATCATCACTTTGTATTTGTCTTCTCCTTGGCATTCAGGACTTTATACACCTCCAGTACATTGTCCCTCTGTCATTTCTTTTCAGGCTGACGATAACTTCCCTTGTAGGGAATAAAAGATCATACCTATGCTGACCTTCTCTATATGCTTTTTGAGAAGGACAGCCAGAACTGTACACAGTGTTCAGGATACAGATGATTTGATATGCTTTCCTGTTTGTTCTCTTTTCCTTTCCTTGGCATTTTTAACATTGTTTCCATCGCTGAGCATTGAGATGGCATTTTCCTTTCATAACCATCTGTTTTAAGCTTTCATTCCGAGTAGTCATCTCTGAACCCATAATATTATATATGAAGTTATGATAGGACTGTTTTATGTGCATCACGTAATGTTCATCCACACTTATTCCGTTTCTGTTTAGAACCCAACCATGCCACCTTGCAAGATCCTCCTTAACAGTTCTGCCAACCTACTGCTTATACCTGAAGCATCCAGTAACTGTTATTTTAAAGAGTAAAATGTGTATTTAATTAATATGTAGGCTTAAGAACATATTCAAATTAAATATATAGGAGAGTTATAACTGCCTGATCTAGTTTGTATATTCAGTAATGCCAGGCTACCTGTATATTGCAAATCTGTGAGAGAGGATGAGAAAAGAACCTTTCCCTGGAAACGGCTGGTGACGTGATGGTGGGTGAGGGATGCATCCAGGGCATGAGCTGGAGCACTCTCATGTAAATAAATCGTGCTCTCTTCCTTCACTATAAATAAGCTACTTCTTTTGGCTGTTGCTGCAGTGGCAACATATGCAACATTGCATGCGCAGCTCAGAGGTGTCTCAGCAGATGTGGCTGACATTCAAAGTCAGAAAAAATCTGGAATCAAATGCCTCATTCTTTAGATTGAATAATAGTCCTTTTTTTTCCTCTCTTGAAAAATACTGTTTGGAATGAGCAACTGGTGATTAGGAGAAGGACAGAGAGCAATGACACTGCTCTCAGTCTGTGGACTTTGACCTATTAGTTTTTCTCCTCTGCCAGGCTCTGAGCTCTACATGGGGCACAAACATGCCACAGAGGGAGTACGCAAGGAATGCCCTTACCCAAATTCCCTTGATCCCCTTGTTACTACAGTAGCATGAGTCCAAAGGAGAAAATGAGTCCATAATTTTCCTTGTTCTGAACCTGAAGTCCCACATTCACCATGAAGTGGGCTTTAATTGCAGCATTTCCGAAACAGAGCACAAGAAGGAAACATGGAAGTTGATTAAAAATTGTAAGGAAGCAACCTAAACTTCACCAAAGACACCTTGTAGAAGCATAAACTTTTCGCCTCTGGCTTCATAGGAAGGATTTAACTGCCAGGACGCAAAGGAAACAGAAGCTAATTATCAAATGAACATTGTCTTAATATGTTAATGAAGCGGTTTTGCTAATAGCGAGAGACCTGAATTTTAATACATTTTAAGAGCTCCTTGATTACGTGTTTGTTAGTTGTTATGATCATTTTAAATTATCTGTGCATGGCTTTATAATGGGTTAAAAACTGTATTAAGCACTGTATTCTAAACAGGCCTTGATGAGGCAGGTGAATAGTGCAAACATTGTCGCTAGGAAATTCACTTCAAAAGAAATGTAAACTAGTTAACCTAGAACGTGTCATCAAACCCAACAGTCACACTTAGCAATGTAAGTAATTTTTTATGTCAGCTACTTCTTCAGAAATGCTTTTTCACATGCAAAGGGTATTCCAGAAACCTTGTAGCTATTATATCAGAGTGTTTCTGTATGCAGTATAAAAGGACTGAAACCATATTTTGCTGGAATTAGAGGAGTGAGTGAAGTGGTTCCAAATATACTGAGTTAATCAATCTTGTCCTTGGCAATTACGACCAAACCCTGGGTTTTTTTATTCATTTGCCCACACATATTTATTTGTTCTTCCTCATGTAAAGAATCTCTATATTTGTCTTTAAGCATGTCTGGGACCAGGGTAAATAAAAAATACTTTCTGCAATGACACCAGCATAAAAATATGCACATCTAGATAGAACTTTTTTGTTACAAGTCTTCTTTACCTTCTTTCCCATCAATTTAACTTCAGATCAAATCCTGGACCATTATCCTTCCTTCTCCAGCTTGTTTTTCAGCTGGCTGGAAAAGCTCCTGTGGAGCTGTTAACTGAATGGGGTCTGCTGCTTAAAGAAGTCATGACTATTACTAGTCCTCTGGCTACACTTTCTGCAATTTCTTAGAACAGCCAAACAGAGGTGCCGTCTCCAGAAGATAGACTTCAGACCTTGAAAACCCATTGTCATCCAAAACACTGACAAAAAGACATTGTGGAGTCCGAGGGAACCAACTAACTTCTGGCAGGATGATGGTGTTTTTAGGGGCTGCTTACAATGCTCATGTCCATTTGGATTTTTTCCCCTCCATTGTTCCGCTTATTGAACTTGATTTCCTTCTGTGAAAGGGTAACCTACCTAGTTGATCTAGGAAAGTCAGTAGATGTAGTATTTTTGGATTTCAGTAAATCTTTTGATACTGTCTCTCACAGGATCCTTCCGGACAAATGTCCAGCTCACAGCTAGATAACCACAGCATGCAGTGGGTGAGCAGCTGGCTCGTGGGTTGGGCACAAAAGGTGATCGCGAATGGGGTGACATCAGACTGGTAACCTGTCACTAGTGGGGTTCCACAGGGCTCCACCCTCGGCCCTGTGCTCTTCAACATCTTCATAAATGACTTGGACTCAACTCAAAGGAATACTGTGTTTGCCAACAGCACTAAATTGGGAGGAGCTGTTGACTTCCTCAAGGTCCAAGAGACCCTGCAGAGAGACCTCAACAGATTAGACAGCTGGGCAATCACCAACCAAATGAAGTTTAACAAGGGCGAGTGCTGGTTTCTGCACTTAGAATGGGGCAGCCCTGATTGTTGCTATAGACTGGGGAATGAGAGGCTGGAGAACAGCCTCTGCAGAAAGGGACCTGGGAGTCCCAGCTGATGGAAAGTTGAACATGAGTCAGCAGTGCCTTGGCAGCCGGGAGGGCCAGCTGTGTCCTGGAGGGCATCAGGCACAGCATCACCAGCCGGGCAAGGGAGGGGATTGTCCTGCTCTGCTCTGCACTGGGGCAGCCTCACCTCGAGTCCTGTGTGCAGTTTTGGGTGCCACAATGTAAGACAGATATTAAGCTTTTAGAAAACATACAAAGAAGGGCCACAAGGGTGTTGAAGGGTCTGCAGGGAAAGCCGTATGAGGAGTGGCTGAGGTCACTTGGTTTGTTCAGCCTGGAGAAGAGGAGATTGAAGGGAGACCTCATTGCAGTCTTCAACATCCTCATGAGGGCATGAAGCTGAGTCAGGGGAGGTTTAGGTGGGGTATCAGGAAAAGGTTTTTCACCCAGAGAGTTCTTGGGCCCTGGAACAGGCTCCCCAGGAAAGTGGTCTCAGCACCAAGCCTGTCAGAGTTGAAGAAGCATTTGGACAACACTCTTAGGCACATGCTATGATTCTTGGAGTGTCTTGTGCAGGGACAGGAATTAGACTCAATGATCCTGATGGGTCCTTTCCAACGCAGCATATTCTATGATTCTATGATTGTTAAATGAAAGTTTAGCTGAGCTGTGTGTACCAAAGTTGTGTGTGCCAAACATACTCTGTTGGGGTGTGTGCGTGTGTGTACTCCCCCTGCTCAGACAATTAAGGAAATCAAACCTTGGTTAACCAGAAAGTGGAGCTCTGGGTGGGAAGTGAATGGGGACTTGAAACTAATGGGAGCTGTATTTATATTAGACAAACAGTCACTACATGATTAAACTTGCTCTTCATTATTTCCATTAACATCAAACATGATGCTCATGCTTGGAAAACAAAGGTGTTTTGTGGTCCTCATATACTGTGTAGTATAAAGCAATGCCTACAGGATATGGACTTCCTCATTTTGATAAAGACGCACATCCCTCCCTCACTCAGACAACAAAAGGAGCCTGGAGGACTGGGTGACTGTAGTAAGTTGATGAACATTTGGACTACCTTAGAGCACCAAATCCTGGAAGTGCCTGATTAATTAGTCACTGCTCCCTACCTCCCGTGTGCTTGGATAGCTCTGGATCAAGCCTTTGGATCAATGGTAGAGACAGACAAAATCTTAAGGCTAGCACAGGGAAAAGAGATCATCCAAAATTGTAGCCATAAAACCCTTAATAGGAAACCACCTGAGAGGATGCTTAAGTACAGCACACTTGGCTTTGACTGTTTGCAAAATTAAATATATGTATTTTATGAGCTAAAGAAATTAATATAGGATTATATTGCCAATATTATCATATTGGTTTTCTCATATAATTTGGAAACTCTAAGTATCTCCCTGTTTCTTGTACCTTTGTGGAAATTTGCCAGAGGAAGGAGGAAATATAATCCTATTTAACGTAACTAGCCTTTGGAAAATCCTAATTGCCTAGCTCAGTTTAATTTATTTTTAGGTCATACTGCCCTCTAGGGGATTAGGCAGATAGCGAGTGAGTTTTGCATAATACAAACATTTCTTTAATTCACAGGAAAAAAAACATCTCTTCCTTTGTACTGCAGTAAAACGTAATAATCCAGGTGTAATTTGCATTCATTTTCTTGGAAGTATCTTTAAAAATTAACGTTGAATCTCAGCTTTCTGGTTGTGGTGTTGACCTTCCATGAACAGGATATTCAACATTTTACATTAGGAACTACAGCTAAATCAGGGAAACTTTCCCCTTGGTTTCAGGTGGTACTACATGCAAATTATGAGAAAAATTACATACTTAAATATCCTGGACATATATATATGTACATCAGACATAAACTCTCATTCAATGTTTTTAGAAAGAAAAAAGCTGCAGCGATTTAAAATAGAACACACAGTAGCAAACTCACCATATTAATAGTTGTGACTGCTTTTAGATGGAAAATGAAAGTAAAAAGAAGGAAAGTAAAGTTTTGGAAAAGCAAAAGAAAATTATTAACAAGGTTGGAGGTTAGGTGGGCTAAGAAACCCACAGGCTTTTTCAGTGATGTCATCACTTGCTAAGCAAGGAGAGTAGCCTTCTACAAAAGGATGAAAGGCCAGGCATATAGGCGCCTAATTATCTCCATAATGCCAAATCTTGGTCCCTTCATTGTTGCTTGCTGATGTTCCTTGCTGCTGATTTCTTCCACTGACTTCTCTTCATTCGATTTTAATTCTAAAATAGCTGCGTAATCTTGGCTGGCCAGATTGAGTTAAGTAATAAGACTCAGAGCTGGAGCAGCCTCACCAGGTCATCACTGCATTTTTTGCTTTAATAGCTGGAGCCATATCTACTTTGCTGCTTGGATTTTTTGTTTTGAAGAAGCCAGATCATGTAGCAGCAGAGTTTTGGGATTTTTTGAAAGAGAATCTCAGTTCAGCAGCTCACAAATCACTGATCTGAGATGCTTTGAGAGTGAGTCCTTCATCTAGGTTTTCACCTGCCTGTAGGAGGTTTGGCTATCGCTGCCCTCATCCTGCTTGCCAGTATTTAAAGGCAGATATTGTGGGCAATTCTCATTTGATCCTGATTAATTTTAATTTTACTGTGAAGTGAGTGGCCCATCTGTTGGGGCCTCCTAAAACTACAAAAAAATCTGTTTGTTCTGGCCTCAGCATCACATCAGGGTTTTCTCTCAGCTTCAAATGATTAGGCTTTTCATTTCAATCCTAGCATACTTAATACTATTCCATGCTAATGGTTCATGAGAGATTCATCTACCCATCTTCTAGTTTCACTCAGCCATGCTCCTGCCTCTACAGACTTCCAATAAGTCTGTATCCACTTCTTGTTCTTATACCTGAAAGGAGAAACGACTGAGACTTCCTAGGCAAAATCTGTCTTTCATGCTTCCTTACATGGCCATAGGAGTGGTGATTACCTTTGAAGTATTTCTTTATTTGATCAGGACAGCCTTATCATTTATTCAGACTTATGCAACCTATATCATTGTCCATGATGTGCTGACGATTTCTGCTTCCACTTCTAGCGGCCCAGCTGTGTTGTGCTATGCTCAGTAGCTCCACAACAACTAGATTCTCTGAGGCTCTGCTGATTCTCATCTCATCATATCAAAATCTCAGAACTGTGTATAGCCTCATACTCAATTTTCCATTTAGGAGTGGGGATATCTTGATTAGCTTATGTTTCCTTGGTCCTCTTACAAATGCTAGTAACCACTGACAGGAACATTTGATGGTACTTGTCCTGAGGTGGTACAGTAGCTTGATGAGTTGTCTACCTGCTGATGTGCCAGACACCTTGTCTTAGGGTCACAAACTAGAGAAATGTTTGGTCTGGGTGGTTTGAGCAAAATCCTGAATCCTGTGCTAGGCTAGAAATTCATTTCAGTGCTCTGTTAATTCTCTAGTTTGTTTTGGGTTTGTGTAGATGCTCCATTTACTTGTTCCAGCAGGGGTAGGATAAGCTCTTTCTGTGCTGATCTGACTCCAGCAAGGCAAATAGAAGTGTCCTTGTACATTGCTCATGCCCACAGGAAGAGATTTCACAGAATCACAGACTAGTTAGGGTTAGAAGAGACCTCTGGAGGTCAGTTAGTCCAACCTCCCTACAAAAGCAGGGTCACCTATAGCAGATTACTGAGGAACATGTCCAGGTGGGTTTTGAATGTCTCCAGAGAGGGAGACTCCACAACCTTCCAGTGCTCTATCACCCTCAATGTAAGGAAGTTCTTCTTTATGTTGAGGAGGAACTTCTTGTAGTTTAGTTTATGGCCATGACTCCTCATCCTGTTGCTGGGCACAAGAAAAGAATCTGGAACCATTTTCTTTGCACCTACCTTTGAGATATTTATATGCATTGATGAGAACCTCCCTCAGTCTTCTCCTCTCCAGACTAAACAGGCCCAGCTCCTGCAGTCTCTCCTCATAAGAGAGAAGCCACAGACCCCTCACCACTTCTATGGCCTCTGCTGGACCCTTTCCAGTAGCTCATTGTCTCTCTTGAACTGTGAAGACACTGAAGTGTTGAATCTAATACCCCAGAGGTGGCCTTACTAGAGCTGTATGAACCTAAACGTACAGGTAACCAGGGCAACCTTCAAACCACAGCTGAAATGCAAAGAGTAGATTTATTTCATTACCTCCCTAACAACGCCGGGTGACAAAGACACATGGGGACACAGGCTCTGTTAGGCTTAGGTCAGCCTAGAGAAAATAGACACATGGGGACACAGGCTTTGTTAAGCTTAGGTCAGCCTAGAGAACAGAGACACATGGGGACACAGGCTCTGTTAGTTTTAGGTCAGCCTAGCGGACATCAGCAGGGGGAATATATCAAAGGGCTTTACCATGTGCGGTTTATCATAAGGCTGTGCTTTTATGATCTCTCTCTCTCCCCCAGCAGGAGGCTCAAACCTGTCTGTGAGAGATCCTCTACACAGGAATTCTACTTCTCAAGACAGGCGGAGGATTATTTGTTTATTATGCCTAGTGCAATAGTATTATTATAGTAGGTATAATAAATGGAGTTTTCCCACACCAACATTTTTAGCATTTCCAGCTGCAAAGTCAGTTTGCACAAAACTATTCCCTATTTGCCAAATCTTCTGGTTTTAACCCTTTCCTCCCAACAAGGGCTGAGTAGAGAGGGAGGATCACCTCCAACAACCTGCTGGCCACACTCTTCTTCATGCACCCCAGGATACCATTGGCCCTCCTGGCCGCAAGGGCACACTGCTGGCTCATGGTTGACTTGGTTAACTCATGGTCATCTACCAAATTTCCCTTTCTATTATTAGTTTCTATTATGTCTCTGTAACTATAGCCATTGCTTTCACGCTCATGCTTTTCTCAGTGTACAGTTTCCATACTTACGGAATATGTTCCTTCTCACGTATCTGCAGATTACCAGCAATTTGTTGTTCTTACTGGGATTATAGACGGAAAAATGTCATGATTTGGCCAGAATTTCGTTGTCTGACTGCACAGTTCAACCCCGGCTAAAACAGCTGTCTTTTCCCCAGGTTGTGGGACCTTGCAGATTTGGAGGTGCTGACCCAAATGCTCTCACAGGAAATATGTGTGTCCTCCATCCTTGGCTCTGCCAGTCGCTGCACAGTGGAAAGGGCCAGGGTTTGCTCCTTCAGTTATTTGTTGAAGTTTAGCATCTCTAGAGATGCTCTCAGGTTGTCTGTTTTTTCTGTCAACTCGTCGTGCCTTTTCATTCCTTTGGATCCCACAAGCAGATCTGTTCCCACTGTGGTTTTCGGCCTGTGTGAGGTAAGAATATAGCTGCACTGGCTCCTTGGGGAGAGGTTTGCTTTTTGAAATTATATTTATTCTCAGCTAGTGTTCAAGACATGGGCAACCAGACTTGGACTACATGTCTTCTCTCATACACCTGTCCCTCGGTCTCCATATAGGCAGCCTCTTGGCAAGGAGTGATTGTGCTTGGGGATCCATATTCTGTAAGGAAAACCAAAATAGCAAAAAAACCTCTGTTCTAGTTCAGGAGAGTTAAACAAGTCTAAATGTCCTGGAGAGAAAAAAAAAGTGGAAAGAAAATTATGGGAATCCCACAACTGCAGTTTGAAACAACAAAGCAATGCTTTTGCACTGGCATCTTGAAAATAATTAAGTGAGGCTGAGCAGGTGTTGGAGGAGCTTTTCATACTCTGTGCTGCTGAGCACAGTCTGCCGCCCCCAGGCAGGAAGAAGGCATGAAGGATAAAAACTAAACTTCAGCATTCACATAACCTGTGTGGCTTTAAAAAGCTCCTTTAAACGTAACTTAAGACACATTTTACATAATATAATTTCTTAGAGCTTGCATGCCTGCACGAAGAATTTCTTGACTCTGTAAGTGATTCTCTGATGAAAACAAACAAGGACTGATGGTGACTAAAGTGCTCCTCAACACAAGAGCAGCACTGCAGCCAGATTCTGCCACAATCATTCTTGCCTTAAGTAGTGACTTAGTCTACAAGTAGGATTTTTAGTCTCAGCCTGAGCACTGCTGGTGAAAGGTGCTACTCAGCCTGAAAAAAGAACCTGATTTACAACAAGAAATACAAGCCAAAACAACAGCTTCTCCAATCACAATGGTTGAGTGGGAAGGTTAAGATTTAAGATGCAATGCTTGAGTTAGAATTTACCTTGGAAAGTGGGGTTAGATCCTCTTTTCTGCAGTTCTCCTCACAGCCATCCCTCTTGCCTGCTCTGAGGATCTAGTCTGTGAAGCTGGACTCAGAGCTACAGTGTTCAGCCCAGACCTATCAGCAGTACTGCTTGTGCATTGATTCATGCTGACAATAATAAAATCAGAAAGCAATTAGTTGTGTTGCCCGGCCTCCTATATGTCACCAGTCATTCCATGTCACTCTGCCTTGAGCCTTGAGTGTGATTTAAATGTGCATTGCATAGGGACCTCCAGTCTTCATTAAAGG
Source organism: Falcunculus frontatus (assembly GCA_013398115.1). Taxonomy (NCBI): domain Eukaryota; kingdom Metazoa; phylum Chordata; class Aves; order Passeriformes; genus Falcunculus; species Falcunculus frontatus. The sequence continues at coordinate 550,021 of VZRV01005762.1, read as the reverse complement.
AGTCTTTACCTTGGCTAATTACTTGCACATTTCCAATGGCATGCACTGCTTTGAGATTGGGTTTGTCTGGCTTTCAGCCTCCATTTTTGTTCTGCCTTTCTGCCTAGACTGAAGAGGGGTTTCCTCTAGGAAGACTAGAGCAAAGCTGATCCTGTGGATCAGCCCTATTACTGCAGAGGGTTCAGGAATAAAATCCCATATGTCTCTTCACATAATTGTTAGCATAATAACACTATGTGTCTCTGGGAAGACATCTCTGTGCTACAATGAAATGATGTTTCTGTCTTGTTTTTGTTAAGCCCAGCAGAGATAATTTTTCGAGTATTTTAGCTTTTTATTTTGATCTTTCTTGGATTAGTTTGTGGCTCTTGTTTGCGTGTTCTCCTGCAATGTGTTTTGAAGATATGGATACAGCCAGTAGACAGTGATCTAGCACTGCTCTCATCAGAAACAGTGGTGGAGTGAAATCACTTCCTTCCTCTGGCTTTCCAACTTGTTCTTCAAAATTCAAGGATTACACTAACCTTTTTTACCCTATATTTGTCTGTCAGTTTCCATTGAACTGATTTACTACGTCTCTTTCAGACTCTGCTTCCCAGCTATCTTTCCCCTATTCCTTCTGTAGGACCAGTATTTTTCAGTCCTTGATGTACTGCTTTGCTGTGGCAGTATGGAAATACATTTTTAAAGGCCCTTTTCTCAAAGGAACATGGGCTGCATTTTATGGTTGCCCTTTACTCACATTCTCCCCTATACTTTGGGTGCCAGGGATGGGAAGGGAAATGGATGGCCCTTCATCAAACTGATGGATTGGCTCAGCCATCTTGCCATCAAATCATTGAATCATAGAAGGGTTTGGGTTGGAAAGGACCTTAAAGATCATATAGTTCTAGTCCCCCTGCCATGGGCAGGAACATCTTCCACTAGACTGGGTTGCTCAGGGCCCCATCCAACCTGGTCTTGAACATTTCCAGGGTCGAGGCATCCACAGCTTCTCTGGGCAACCTGTTCCCATGTCTCCCCACGTTATTGACAGGAGATAGAAAAGATCTTCTGTCATGTGTGTATGTTTTAATTTGGGAAAAATAATGTGAAGAGCTGGAAAAATACAAAACATTGTGCAATTGCCTTCTTAAGGAATTCCAGCCATGTCGTGCACTAAGGCAGAGATTTCATAGGAGAAATTCAGTATGATCAATTGCTTAAAGACGATATTGTAGTAAATAAGCCCAAGTGGCTACCTAAATTCTGGAATGTCCTGGCATTTGAAGGCTGAACTTTGCAAATAAAAAGACATTTAAATCTATTTATGTATGTAATAGTTTGTTATTTATTTCTCCTAGGAAATATCCTCTGGGAGGCAGAGGCAGATCATGAGGTTTTCATTAAAGTTAAGCAAGTGATTAAGTGTTTCCCTGAACAAGACGGGCCTTAACTATCACTCTAAAACTACAGGTCAGTGCAGGGGCTTTTAGACTGTATACTTAGGCTTCCAAGTACATCCCTAACAGTGACGAGTGATAGATTTCTGAAGTGTGTAGTGTCCAGCAACACTTCATCCTCAATGCATTTATTTGCTTACTGTACTATTTTTTCCTCTCTTTTGGCCCATGTGGGAGGTTCTGACAGTTTATTGTCATACATTTAGACAGCTCCCACTGCAATGTGGAGCCATTCTCATGCTGACAGGCTTAGAAACTATTCTGCTATAGATAAATACTGGTTCCATATCTACACAGTAAACAAAAAAAAAAAAAAAAAAGGGAAAATATTCCAATACATATAAGGTTTAAGAGAACTTGAGATAAGATGGACTCACTTCTTTTCATTATTTCTTCAGTCGCTTTTGTTTCTGATAGCAAAAGTAATTTTCATTGAAGTTGAGATCTGCCATTCTTTAATCCCCAGGAAAATGATTAGTATAATTTAAGAAAATTATATTCTTCCTAATTAAGCTGTTTTCAGACAATTAAATTGCTTCCTGATTTTCATAATTGTCTCTTTGCTAAGATCTATCTCTTTCCTGATTAGCAAGGTGGAAAGAACCCTTTGCTTTTACTCTGTACAGTATTTAGCAGTTAAGAAAGAAGTTCAGCAAGTATGATAAGTCAGACTCTTCCTCCACGTGACCTACCCTATATATGCTGCTCTGGCTTCACAAAGTCAGATCAAATAGCAAAGGTGCCCAGAAGGGTGACCAGAAAAGCAGGAGGAAACCTATTTTGGATGGTCCTGTGATCTAGCAAGCATGGGAGGCACCATACCCCGACAGGCCAGGGTGAATCTCTCCACCACCTGCAGCTTTCATGAGGTAAGGACAGGCTTCCCAACCAGCCCTGGTTAGTCAGCTGTGGATGTGCTGTCCAGACTGCCCCTCTCTGCAGTGCAGCAGAGGAGCAGGTTGAGAGGATGTGTTTGAAGAATGCTAGTACCATGGCACTGCCTCACAGTTACAGAGCACACAAAAATCACACACTCAATGGCTGCATTTCTTACGCTACTTCGGCCATTTCACCTGCACATTATCTGTCCCTGCAGTGGTCACATCTGAGACTCCAGACCTCTCAAGAGCTGTACATGGCTACCCCATGACAATACACTCTTGCTTTCTGCCTTTCGGTGTGCATGTTCTCTTCTTTCTCTCTTTCATTTACTTTTTCTCTCACCTTTATTTCCTTATATTTTTTTTACAGTAGGGAATTAGCTATTAATGTAAGAAGTCTGACACTTGTTATAATGTACAAGTGTCCTAGAGGACTAGGTGTTACAGGGCTTGGAGAATGCCGTGTGGCTTTTGGCCTGTGAAAAGTGCGCAGTGAAAGTCCTGTGAATCTTTCCACATTTGTGGCATAGCTGCCTGCAACTTCATGGATGCTGTTCCAATCAATCCAGAGGGTCAATACCTTTAAGATGGATTTGAAAGGAAATATATGGATTGGGAAGTCACTGTTTCAAAAGCTGTTGCTAATTTGGTATGCAGACACTGTCAAAGGGCTGTTCTGAGTAATAAAGACAGCACATTAGTCAAAGGTGATGGACCAGAGCTGTGTAAATTTGAAGGGGAGAAAATGTATGATACGTACACAACAGTGTCATATGATTAAATTAATCAGGTCAAACCCTCAGCTGGGTGATGATGGATGGATGGATGGATGGATGGATGGATGGATGGATGGATGGATGGATGGATGGATGGATGGAGACATTCCTGCTGCTACGGTGATGAGCACCATCTGAATAGCTGATTCATGATGCTTTTAAAGATAGGGCTAAGGCTGAAGGGACATTTCCACCGCAGCTAACCACATGAGGGGCAGATTATTTTATAGCAGGCCTTTGAAAATGTAGAATTCATCAACTCATTATTTTCACAGGTCTGTCACTTTAGTATTTTCAGTGTCCCAGTCCTTGACGTCAAATGATGAAGTGGCAACACATGCAAACACATGCCATTTTAGTTCTACCTGAGCTTAAAGCTCTCTTCTGAAAAGGTAAAGTAGATCAAACAACATTTAAAGTGTGACAAAATTGTTCTTCAAACAGAAACTGGGAGGCAAAAAAGTTGTCCCTTTTTCTTTAAATCTCATGATTCTTTACACTGGCCTCATTATTTTTGAGATCTGACTCATTGATTTTTAATGCTTGTGTAGCATGGTCTTGAACATGTTGCATAGGCTCATAAACATAAACACAGTAGTATAGCCAGAAATATTCCTTTGTTAGTGTGGTGAGTTTGACCTTGGCCGGATGCCCGGTGCCCACCAAGCTGCTCTACCACTCACGATCCCAGCTGTACAGGGGAGAGAAAACAAGACAGAAAACAACTCATAGGTTGAGATAAGGCAGTTTGCTAAAGCAAAAGTTTGCATGCTCATACACAAAGAGAAAAAAAATTTGTTCTCTATTTCCCATCAATAAGTGATGTTCAGCCACTTCCTGAGAAACAGGGCTTCGGCACCTGTAGTGGTTGCTCCAGAAGGCGAACACTGTACATAACAAATGCTCCCCCCATTCCTCCTCCTTTCTTTTACTTTTACATCTGAGCTGATGCCATATGGTGTGGAATATCCCTTTGGTCAGTTTGGGTCAGGTGGCCTGGTTGTGCCCCCTCCCAGGATCTCGCCCACTCCTATCCCCTTGGCTGGGGGGGAATATTGAGAAATATCACTGACACTGTGCCAGCCCTGCCCAGAAGTAGCCAAAACACTGGTGTGTTGTCCACACCTTTCTAGCTACCAATGCATCACATAGCACCGTGAGGGCTGCTGCGGGGAACATTAACTCCAGCTCACCCAGACCCAACACAGTTAGAGATATTCACGTGAGAGTTAGGTATCTCTTACAGTCTCCTTCCTTTTACATTCCCAACCAAAAGAAAGAAGTCCTGAAAGCAAAGGGGTTTGCCTTCCTGATATGAGGAGCTGTTTTGTTGCAATATCAAAGGTCATTGTTATTATTAACTGCCTCTTTTGTCTTTCACATTGTTCCAGGAGAACTGATTTTATATGAGCTTCATTTCTCTGTTAATAATTTTATGAGGGGAAAAGTAAGGGCTGTCAAAGGGAGGTTCTGGCACAGCCAGCATTGAAAGAAACACAGATGGCAGAGCAATAGTTATGGAGCAGTAGTCCTGGGGGACTAAGGGGCATGAAAATGAGGGAAAGATTAAACCACTTAGTCCACAGGTTTTTTTGGAGAGTCAAACCTTTGCTTTCAGCCTCATTTTGGTTGTTCTCAGGAATGCTGACACTCATTTTCTTCAACTTTCTGCCTTTTTCACCTTGCACTTTAGCAGCCTGTCTCAAAGGGTGTTAATGAAATACAAATAAGTTTTGTCTGTGGAAAAGAATCCTGCAAAAAGTACCATGTGTGGGAAGCGATCCTTCCCAACACCTGCATGTCCCCTCCGAACCAAGGGCTGAGCTAGCTGGAGTATGTTATGAGTGATACACAGATGATCAGTAAGCTCTTTGCTTGGCATCCCTTTTTCATTATGCTGCCATTTTAGAGAAATGTTTTTATAGCCTCTGCTTGATTTTTCATCAGATCCCTTCCTCCCTGTGATTCCTCCCTTCCTGCTTCCTACAGAATGTGGCCAGCTGGTTACTGCTAAATTTAAACAAAGATGTGCTACTTGTAACTCTCTTTGCTTCATGCACACAATATTACTAGCTTAACTCATCTAGCAAGAAGTACTTCTATTTTGATGTGCACAGAAACTGTAAGCCCAGATGAAGGTCAATGAAGGCTGCTGCATAGATAGATCATGCTGACAGGGAGTGCTCTAACTGGTTTTTTGCAGCAAAATGCTGAATCAATGGAATTGGGAAATTTGAGGGGTACATGTGAATTCTGTTCAATATGTGGGAGTTGATGGGAACTTAAAACTGGGTGTCCAAGGGAAGTCTGCAGAGCAGTTCCAAGAGTAGCAGCAAAGAATGGCCCAGGTCTCCATCAGTGCTGTAATTCTGCCATGCTGGTGCACAACAAAACACCCAGCATCTCCTGCGAAATGGAAATCCTCCTTTCTAGCCACCTCTAATTACAACAGCATACCACATTTAAACAACCCATAAAATAGGGCATCAACAAAGAAGTGACTCCTTGCATCTCCGAGATTCATGCAGCATCCAGGAGCTCAAATATCAAGGAGAAAACAGCAGGTAGTTTAACTCCCAAGATCTCTCCCCTGCTGTTGTTATCATTGACAATGAAGGCAGTGTTGTAAGTGCAGAGTGCAATGGACAATTCATGCACTTACCATATCTTGCGCTCTAGCTACAGGCGCGTGATTTTCTGAAGAAATGATGACAGGATCAAACATATTCTGGCAGATACTCACAAAATCAGAGCCCCTTTCACTCAGTAAATGACCGTAAAAATGCTTTGAAGATGACAATAAAAAGTTATTTAATCATGTTCAAAACAGAAGCACCTGCCAAGTCAATATGTCATTTTTTTACATGATTGGCTGATACAGTGACAATAGTGAAAAATGCAAAGTGAGGCTGATAAGAGCAACTACTGGCCTGATTCCATAGTAGGCATAGCCTGATGGTGGAGAGAGAGAGCAAGGGAAGAGGAAAGAAAAAGCAAGAGTCACACATACATTTCCTCAGCCTCCTGATTTTTCAACTCTCTTCCCAGCTGTTACAAGGTGCCCTTGGAAACCTAGTCTGAAGATGTCCTTAGCAGCCCCCATTTTCTGTGAAGTCAGTGCCAGAGGGAGAAAGCACAGTGACCAAAAGGGGACCTAAGACAGTGTGGGTGATTTTCATGCTGCCATAGCACAGGAGAAAAGGTGCTGGGGAGAAGGGTGAGGATCTGACCTTCCGGTATCATCAGTGCCTTAGGATATCTGCAGACTGACAGGTGGGTGCTGCTAGAAACAGAGACATGGAATGTTATGTGCAGTGGGCTGCAGGTTTTTCAAGCAGCCCAGGAGAGCCAGCCCCTGCCCTCAGCAGTGTGGGCTGTGGGGCCACGCCATGCAGCAAACAAGAGCCTGAGCTGTTGCTCAACCACTGCCCTCACAGCTGCACCTGCCCCAAATTCAGCAACTCTTCTAGGCAAGCCATGTACCTGGTGGCTGGCATATGCAACTGTAGCATTGAAGAGCTTTCTAGCTCTGGTGCAAAACCCTCTTTTTTGATACTAGTTGGTTGAGTTCTTTCATGATTATATGAAAGCAAAGTAGCCCAAGGATGGGTGATAATTTCCATGGTTTGATGACAGAGGCTGTTCTGGTACCTGAAGTCCACCAGGTAGCAAATATAAATGTTCAAACTTAAAGGTCAGAAAGGCTTGTTCTGACCAAGCACTGTCATCTCTAATACACTATAAGCCATGGGGATTCCTGGAATTAATTCTCAGCACAAGGCCAACATCTATGATTAAATGAGAACATTTTTTGCTCAAATATCCCATTAAAATTTTTCAGTCAGGGATTTTGTCACCAAATCCTGGTAAAAAGGACATATTATTCTACTGGTTAGGAGTTGTGACAAATGTCAGAGCAGGTTTTGTCTAACTATTGGACCTCATTAAACTTTGCCAGCTGAAGAGAAAGGCCTTTTATGCCCAAGATTATGTTTGCTGTGTGAGTGCTTTAACTTAGGTTGCTTCATCAGTCTCTTTGGTAAGCTAGAATAGACAGGACACCTACCCCAACCTTCACTTCATAGGATGATGGCCAAGCCTACACCTTTCCTGCAGATCTTCCACAATGACTCTTGAGTGCTTCAACATCTTTTTAAAATGTGAACACCAGTCCAGTATTCCTGTGGTGTCTTGAAATTTCAGTGCACTCAAAACTCAACTCTCTGTTGCCAAAGGAATATTTAAACTATAGTACTCAAAGCCAAAAACAATAATAAAGTCTAGGTTTCTTTGAAGCATAGAAAAAGTTATTTTTCAGTAGCCAAATTTGAATACAAAAATGTTGAAGTATTCACACATGTACACACTGGTACTGTGAAAACTGGTTGGATAACTGAGTCTGAAGGTTATGCAGTAGTAAAATTATTTCCTCAAGATCATTATATTAGACATGTGTGAAGAAAATAGAGTGCTAAATTACTGGTTGAAAAAGAAAATATGAGGGAGGGAATATTAATACAGTCTCAGCCACCAGCAGAAGGCAGGTAAACCATGCACAGAGGAAATACTTTTGGTGATGAAGACAGAACTTCAACATTAAAGATCCCAACAATAGCATCCTGAGGCCAGTGTAGGAGAAGTAAAGGGAAAAGCTGAGTAAAAACAGTCACATCCACCTTTTAACTGTGTGTACAAATAGCACAGAAGGATGTCTGACAACATGAAGCTCCCTGAAAGCAACAGAGAAATGGAAGAGATCAGGAGAACCTCCCAACTGGTGCCCAGCTAGCAGCAGAAGAGGCATTTTCTGAAGTGTGATGGCAAAGCAATCATCATGGATGATACTGCATTTTGCAGAAAGCAGATGTATCCAATTAGGAGCTGTGCATGAATGCACACAAACAACAGAAGGATTTTTTTCTCTCCAGATCGATATTTTAGTATATTTTTAACTGGCTATATTTATGATTTAGTAAAATCATTATTAGTGTTGAATATCAGAAAGCCATTAGCTTAATACCAAATCCCCCCATCCACTCAGACAGGAAAATAAGGGCGTAAGAGGAAAACTGCATTCCCAGTGTAAAAAGTCGGATGCTTCGTGCCAACAAATATTGCAAAGTCAAACACTGTGACTGTAGGGAATGTCAAGAAGTCATTTTTGCCCTCACTATGAGCTAATGAGCAGGATTGTCCTGCATAGGAGATGCCCCTGAAGAATTTGGCTGACTGTTCAAAAGCAGCATGGGCAGTCCCATGAAAATACACCCTGTGCACCAAATGTGGTGAGGACATTTATTCTTTTCATGGTTGTTACTGGTTTCCCAATGTCTTTTTCCTGTATCTCTGTTTCTTTTCTCTTTTAAAGTATTCCTCATCCAGAACCAAATTCTGTCAGATTCTGAAAAGGATATCTAACTCTGAAGTTTAAGAATTAGACTGAGCAAAGGCCTGTGAAGAAGTAAGTGATTAGGTCTCCTTTTATTCAGGAAGGCAGCCTGAAACCAGTGGGTGTCAGAAATGGACTTTTCTCCGTATTGGTCCTGAATATTAAAAAAGTTATAGCTGTGTTCTGGAGAGATTTTTTGCTTTTTCCAGAACACTTTATGACCTCTTTTAAATAGAAAAGCATTGGAGAAAACAGGATGAAAACTGGTACAACTGCCAACATCCTCTGTGTGGAGAGCTTATTTCCTTCACCATTTAGAATGCAATTCTAAGCCTGAACATGATAAGAAGCAACCTGATCTCACAGCTCAGTAATCTGAGCTTCTTAGTGGCAGACAGAGATCTCTTAGGCTTGTTACACCTAATATATGTGTGATTTTTAAAAATCATTTTAATAGTGTTACTGTTGATCTGAGCTACTCTGCTCCTGAGTGTTACTTGAGCTCTATGCTTAAGGAATGTAAAGCAACTTTTCTGCTATGGGCAACTTTCCATCCGTTGCCTCTTTCCCACAGGAAGTTCTCTTTAAACTGAGTGCCATGGTTTAACTTCAGCCAGCAACTAAGCACCACACAGCCGGTTGCTCATTCCACCACTGATGGGATGGGGAAGAGAATTGAAAGGAAAAAGGTGAGAAAATTCATGGGTTGAGATAAAGGCAGTTTAAGAGGGAAAGCAAAAGTCACACAAACAAAACAAAACAAGGAATTAATTCACTAGTTCCCATGGGCAGGTAGGTGTTCATCAGGGCTCCATCACATGTAACAGTTACTGGGGAAGACAAAGTCCAGAGCTCTGAACAACCCCTCTTCCTCCTTCTTCCTCAAGCTTTATATGCTGAGCATGATGCCATATGGCATGGGATACCCCTTTGATCAGTGAGGGCCACCTGTCCCTGTTGTATCTCCTCCCAAATTCTTGTGCACCTATAGCCTTCTTGCTGGTGGGGCAGTATGAAAACCAGACAAGACCGTGATGCACTACAAGCACTGCTCTGCAATAACAACACGAAGTCTATATTATCAACACCATTTTCAGCACAAATTCAAAACACAGCCCCATACTAGCTACTATAAGAAAATTAACTCTGTCCTGGCCAAAATCAGCACAGTGAGTCAGAAGTCTCCTGAAAGTTACATGAGGTGTCTGGGATCCTTCTGCCATTGCTGATTCTGGTGGCACTTGAATTTTTGTCTAATTTTTTTTAATGTCTAGTAAGTGGAGTGGAGTCTTTGTTTTACAATTCTTTGTTCATGGCAGGAATTCTGGAAAGAGTTCACTACCTGATGGCCAATATGCATGGGACTGGTCCAGTGCTCAAGGGTCGGAAGCTCCAGCTGAGGAAAAGGAAATTGCACTACCTAGGCTTTTGAAGGAAAGGGTGAGTACCATTACTAAAGCTCAGAAACTGCTATTCCTGGTATCTTAGCTGTTCCCATCTTCTCAAGAAGCAGCAGCTATCAGGCACTCAAGCCCAGTAAGATACTATCTTAAACAACGAACTGTGACTTGTGAAGGTCACTAAGTACAGGGAGAGCCAGAACTGTGCTTCTCCACGGACAGAGTTGAGCACCACCTGTTTCTGAAAGCAAAGTGAGCTCAGTGTGATCCTAGAGCATCAGCTGGGCTCTAAGCAAGAGTGGAAGGCTTATTCCTATCAAATGCTAGGAGGTACGAGGGGCTGAAATTCTAAAAGTTTTGACAGACCTGACCTGCACTCGGTTAATAACACGGTCCGGGTGGGTCATTAACCAAGACATGCATACTGCAAGGCTGCCAGGAGCCTTTCCTAAGTCAGTGACAGGAGTATTTGGAGCATGGCAGAGTTCTGCTTCAGAAGAGATGTTTTTCATCTGTTGTAATTTTTAAAATGCATGGTGTGTGTGTATACAAAGACTAACGATGGATATGCATTGGCAGGGACGCACTCAACTTGTTCATGAAGTATCACAAAGAGGCTTGCTCATATGCTCTTTCAGAACTATTGTCCAAAACCAGAGGCAATCTAGTGACTTGTTTTAATGTCTCAGTTCTGAGTTAACAAACATGTGCCCAGAGGTTCCCATTGAAACAGGGCTGGGCCTTTGCAAAGTCAGTAGTTTATTTACTAAGAATAAAGCACCCAGGAATATGTTTGAAGATGTTAGCAATGCTTTTCATTAGCTGAAGATGGCATTTAGATCTTGATCATGGTATGCTTGTTCATTAGTTTCAGTGAAATTCACAGGCCCGTTTGCAGGGTGAAAGTAATAGTGAGACCTGGTGGGGAAAAAGAAAGAGAAAAGGCAGAAACTGTGTATTCACCACTTCGAGGAGTAGACAAAAAAATCCAGACCAACAAGTGAGATGATTTCATGCCTTATCAAAAAACAAGCCAAAGTAACAGAAAATACACTGAAAGGTGCTAAGTTTCTCTTGCCCTGAAGCTGTTATCAATGGCACTTGTTAAGAAATATCTCATATATACAGCTTAACCATTGGTAAAATTAACTATTTTCCTTGCTAAATCCACTTAATATTTAGACAGATTAATTTGTTTCTGTCAGGAAAAAATAATATTTTAAGTCCCACCCTATCTTCTTCACAAGACTTTTTCTTTACTGTAAGTCTCCATAGGCTATCGAATTGTTTCATTATTTAATACAGTCTTCTTTCTACTTGGATGCATTAAATTAAGGGGGCTGCCTTTCTCCATGCTTGAACATGACTTCTTCCCTGCACCCCCGTTGAGATGACTTCTCTCAGCCTGCAAGAGCACCTCGTTAGCCTTTGCCAGTGCCTGGGAATCTCATCTTTCCCATTTCCTGGGCTTGGTAAAAGGCAACGCTCACAAATTGCACATTTTGTGTGAAGAAACCCTCATCAGGTGACATTGCAGCTGGTGATCAGAGAAAATCACTGCAACCTGGGTTTGGGAAGGGACATTCTCTGTCATTACCGGGATGTACAGTAGCTCATAAAAACAGTAATTTAAGGAAGCCCTCGTATTTTACAGAGCCTTCCTATGGCCGTGTGTGGGCTCCTGGACAGGACAGCAGCTCAGATGAGCAAGGAGCTGGGGAAGGACCCTTCCAGGTGGGATGCTGCAAACACTCGGCAAGCTGACGGAGGGTAGATTTGTGCTGAGGAGAAGCAGTGTTGTCCCGTTGTCTTTGTTTCCTTTTCTAATGACGTTATCACACTATTTCCACAGATGATCCTGCTGCATAGTTGGGTCACAAAGGGTTAAAATGGAGGGCAGCATCTGTACTTTTAGAACTACATGCGACAAAGTCCATTTCTTGAAGTCTTCCAGTAATCATTTATTATAAAGGGGTTTTATGATACAAATTTGATAATCTCCCATACACATTGGCACTGTTCTAATTGGAGTTGTAAGCCCATAAAATTCAAACCCTTTGTTTTCATGAAGGCCACAAGGTTTTAAAAGATGCTATTGTACCGCCTAAAACCCATAAAATTGTCACTAGGGACTGATTAAACAGTCCTGAATTGAAACAGTGCGGATTTTGTCTAGGTCCTTTTCATGCAAAACAATGCTCTTTTCAACCCCCAAGACAAAAGGAGGTTTAAGGAGCGATTCTCTGGGAGATTCTTCTAAGATAACCCCATCCATATGGGAGACAAGGTGGCCAGCAGCTGAGACGAAAAAAAAAAGATTTTGGATGGCAGGAGGAAAAATAAAGAGAAAGGGGTGGGGGAAAGACAACAACAACAAAAAATCAAAATCCAACAACCAATCAAACCCAGGTGACACAGAAGCTATGTTTCCCCAGGTCCTTCCCGCACAGCCCAGAGGCCTGATCCGCTCTGCGCCTCCGTCTTGGCACATGGCCCCCTGTCCAAGCAGGGAGGGAGATGCAGGTGAGAGGACTGGAAGCCCTTCGTTCTCCCCGGCCTGTCCTGTACTGTAGCTGGGTCTGATCCTCCCACACCGAGGACAGATACGACACCGAGCCTCCAGGGTGGAGGGTGCGCAGCCCTGGGTAAGGTAGGGCTGGGAGGAGAGCGGGGCCATTCTGGCGGGGGAGGCGGCCAAAATCACCCACGGAAACCGGTGTGTGCTTTTGGTCGCCTCCTCATCCGCGACGGCAGCACCTCCCAACTTCGCTCTTCGTGGGCTCCCCGGGATGTGTAGGCAGCATATCAGGGACATATCTCGTCCAAAGTTATCCCCTTCCAGGGAATAAATAAAAAAATATATAATAAAAACCCCCCTCAAAGGTCTTCTGCCGCTCCCTTTCCCTCGACAGCCTTTCCTCGGCGGTCAGGTTGTCTGCATCAGTCCCCGAGGGGTCTTTGCCCCCAGCTATTCCCTCTGCGTTCGTGCTCCGCAGGTGCCGTTGGAGTGATGGAAGCAGTCGGTCCAGTCCGTATTTCAGGGACCTGGCTTTAGCTTTGTTGGGGGTTTTAGGGCTTTTCCCCCATTGGTGGTTGGTAGAAAATACGTATTATTATTTTCACCCTAAAGTAATAAAATCGATAGTTTTTCAAATAGTTTCAAAACATAGTTTTCTTGGCTGTCCTTCCCCAGTCGAAATTTGGAACGGTTTCAGGCTAACGGAAAGATTGGCTTAGTTCTGGATCCTGCCTTAGCTGCTCTACGGAAGACATAGCCGCTTAAAACGCTAAGTCGTGGGGAGCGGCAGTCTCCAGAGCGGGAGACTCCGGGCTCACGCTTCCTATAGGAATTATCACCGCGTTTACAGTGAGATGCTTGCAGCAAACTTTATTCGCCATTTACCAGTGCATGTGACTAAAATAAACGGACTTGAAAGTCAAATTCGACTGGCGCTATCAAGATAAGTATTTAAGCTTTTATAGCACAGGAGGCAATCCTACGAAACAGTCCCAGTCGTCAAAACTACGCTTCTCCGCCGGGAAAAAATTATTTGCCGAAAAACATTTTATTAGTCACTGGAAGAGTCAGCTATTTTAAAATACACTAGGTCGCTAGGATAATCATTAATTTTTAACAAGGAATCTCTCGAACAGGAGGAGGAGGAGCGGAGGTTTTACAAAATTCGCGCCTCACGCTGCATCCTCGCCCTCGGGTGAGGCCGGCGGAGGGGAGCGTGGCCCCGGCCAGCTTCGTCCCGGCCTGTCGCCGCCCCGGAGCCGCGCTCCGCCGCCCGGCCCGCCCGAGCCCGGCCGCCC
>VZRV01005762.1:478240-536249 GCA_013398115.1 Falcunculus frontatus | reverse complement strand
CCGGCGCCCCGGTGCGCCTCGGGCGCCTTCCCCGCGCTAGAGTCCGGGGCTGGGGCGGGCCGCCCCGCGCCCGTGGGATGAGTCCGGCCCCAGAGGGCTGAGTGCCGCTGTCACCATCCCCAGGAGACGACGGCGGGGTGCGCTAAGTGCTGGTACGCGGGGAAGACGCCGAGGGCGGCGGCGGGCGGACAGGCTCGGTAGCCCTGCAGGGCGAGGGCGGCCTGGGCGCTGCATCCCGCCAGGGCGCAGCCCAGCTTGGGGCGTGCGGTGGGAGGCGGAGGACTGGCGGGGCAGCCGCGGCAGGGCTCCCCGTCTCGCACCAGGACCGGCACCACCACCCGGCGCAGCAGGGAGGGCGGGCGCGGCTGGGGGCTGCCGGGACCCTCGCTTCGAGCCCGCTTCATCTTGTAGCGATGGTTCTGGAACCAGATCTTCACTTGTGTGGGGGTGAGGCTGAGCAGCCGGGCCAGCTGCTCCCGCTCCGGCGCCGAAAGGTATCGCTGCTGCCGGAACCGCCGCTCCAGCTCCAGCGTCTGCGCCTTGGAGAAGAGCACCCTCCGCTTCTTCTTCTTCTCCTCGGCCTCCGAGCCGCGGGCGGGGAGCGACCTTTGGGTGGAGTCTGGCAAGCTCATCTCCGGGCCGCTCTCGTCGGAAGCTGGGGACAGCGAGTGGGTTAGAGAGAGGGAGCAGCCGGGCCGGGGAGCGGCATAGGCATCAAGGAGGCCGCCGAGAGCTGAAACGCCTCTCGCAGGAGAGCCGTGGCTGTTTGCCGGGCCGAATTAATCCCAACAGTCAACAAGAGATGTGAGCTAACCCCACGAATGCATTAAACCTAGCCCACGGGACGAAGCGGGCTGTCCCCCCCCGGGAGACCCTCTCTTCCCCGCCGGCAATCTCCGCAGGGGCACGGCCGCTCCATCACGCACAGCCCGGGGGTTGCGGGCTGCCAGCCCTCGTGTGCCCTCCGTACTGTAACAGAATATGGGGCAGCCAGGTCCTTTCTTATCTGCTTTTCACCCGCCCCTCGATTACCTTAATATTTAACTTATCCCAATATGGTGTTCCCGCACCCATTTAAAGGACGGTCTCCCCCTGTGCACACACAGGTGTACAATAAACGCCGTATATCTGCGGCACAATTTATGTGTGCGGGGTGCTACCACTACGGTACACGGCTGGGTTTGAGAGCTGGAGCCTGCCCTCCGCCGTGGCGGGTGCATGGATCTAGGCGGTGGAACGCAGGGCGCTCCGCGGCAGCACCGGGAGGCGAGACATGGGGAGTGCTCAGCTTTCGTCTGCGGAGCGTGGGGTGGCCTCAAACCCCTTCGGCACAAAAAGACAGGATTTCTTGCACCAGTGAAACGGGGGGTAAAAAAATAATCCGGGAAGTGGGCTTAAACGATAAGTGCAGAGAGAGAGGTGAACAGAGCCTGAGGTTTTGCTTTCTGCCATAGCTGGGAACATGCACAGACCTACAAAAAAACCCCAAAAAACCCCAAAAAACCCCAAAACAAAAACAAATATAAACAAAATACCCCAACAAAAAAACCAGACCCTCTTTTCTGTCTTAAGATCGTGGCCGGGACATTTCTGCTGTTTCATTGTTGCAACTCAGTAATATTTTATAAAATTCCCAGCCTGGATTCCCCCTACCCTGTAGGCTATGTACACTGGCAATTCGCTGTTTCGCGTCTTCCTCAAAGGAAAGGGGAGGGGGGGGGGGAACAAATAAAAGATAGTAGTGCGGAGATGGAGAATTCCTGTCCGTTTTATACTCACAGGGATAGTGATTTCTGTCTGTTTCTATCCACCCTCGATATGGCGAGCCGGTGTAGTTCTCCGCTGAGTGGTGGTGGTCAGAGGCTTGCTTTATATTATTAGCATCCTGCTCTGGTAAATCCAAAATGCTCCTCACTGTAAAACTGATCCTGCCAGATGTGGCCATGGTAGATTGTGCACACCCCTCAAAAAAATATCACCCCAAACGGAACCCCCTTCCTTAAAAGCTGCGAGGAAAGGACTGCGTCCAGTTACTGGGGAATCTCTCGGCTCAAGAGGACCTTCCTTTCCATCGCCACCTAACCCCAAATATTAGTGTCGTTTACAGAGGTGTCCTGTTTATATAAACAGTCCTCCCTACTGCAAACACTGACTGCTTTCAAACCGTCCCTGTCTATAGGATGCTAAGTACCTGAATTAGTCAAGTGCTAAAGCCCTAATGGGAGTAGGTGTAGCCCCCCCCTCCCGCCACCCCCATGAGAGAATAACCCGTTACCTCCCAAAGACAGCAGGAAACAGGCTTCATCATTACATATTCTGTCTGATTAGCCAAAAGTGGGGACAGATAATGGTAATTGTCAGCAGTGAATAACATCTTGGGTGGCATGTGGATGACCAACAACCACCCCCCTCCATCCGCCACCGAAGCCACCAGCGTCCCTTCTATCCGCAGACAAAGTGAATCCTCCCAGGACATCCGCAGAGCCTGCCGAGAGCCCCCTCCCCGGTTCTCCCTCTTTATTCCCCCCCCCTCCCCCCTTGCCTCTTTCTTTAAATCTGGAAGGAATTTAAGTCGTTATTTGTTTTATTTGCTTGGGCTGTTTGCAGTGCTACCTCAAATTCTCCCTCTTGTTGTTGGCAGGTTTCCTATCCTCAATGGGGCATTTTTCACACCTCTGCTGAGCTTTCGGCGGGGAAGGCTGGCGGGCGTGTGCGTTAAGGAATGGGATCTCTGGGATGGGGTTTTTTGCGTCTCCTGGGCATGGTACATGGAAGATGCACCCTTTTCTCGAGAAACATGATGGCATACTCGGTCCATAAGGAAGAGTCGGGAGGTGGAATAGGGGAGGCTTGTGGGGTTTTTTTTAATCACCAGTTTGCGTTATACTAACCCAGGGAATATCCCCTCGGGCGGGCTGTGTGAGTGACTGAAACGACTCCAGCTGGGGTGAGGCAGAAAAGATCAAACACGGCACGTCTATTTATCCTCGTCGTCCCTGCCGACCGCCGCTTCATCTGCCGAAAGAGGCAGCAAAAGAACCCGAGGACCGGCGCCCCCGGGGAGGAGGGTGCTGACACTGTCTGGGCACGATTCGGGGACGCCCGGTGGCAGCTCCGCGGGACAAGCACCTTCTCGCAGCTTCTCCTCCCCTCAGCCTTTCACCGAGAGGCCCCGTTCCCCCGCGAAGATGCGGTCGGGCTTTGCCCAGCCTCGGTGGCCGCCGAGGACTTATAAGAAAATACGATACAGAAACAAGCAGTTCAGCCTGCCGTTCAAATGCAAACCCGTGATGACACGGCTCGGTCCCCAGCCGCAGGGCAGCGGTAGTAGTGGCCGATGGGGGCGATGTTTCACGCGGGTCGCGCAGCGTGGGTCCAGCCGTGGGACCGCAGAGGGCGGAGGCGAGACACGCTCCCCACCCGCCCGCCGCAGCGGCCTTCCCCCTAGCTCCCCGCCGGTTTCGCGGGAGAGACCGGCGCACGCCTCGGAAAGCAGTGGGAGGCGAGTCCGGCTGGATGGAGCAAAGTCTGGAGGGAAGGAGACACCCAGCCCCGCCCGAGCAGATCAGCTTTCCTTTGAACGCCGGGCGAGGCTCGCACACCTCATTCCCGACGGGAGAACGGCGCGAAACTCTGCGGGGATGCCCTGCTCGCCTGGAAAGAGAAACTCAGATACATGCGGACATACTCTTCTCTCCGGCCGCTTTTATCGGTTATAATTTCCCTGTCCAAACAGGCATCTATAAGCTATTGTGTATAGATTATTTCTATCCAGTCCCTCTCTCGCCCCCCAGACCCGCTGCCCGCGTGCCCTCGGCCGCCACCACCCCTCCCCGCCTTGGTCTGGTTGTCTCTTCTGGGAGCAGTTACACTTCTCGGGGAAAATGTCAATAGAGCAATAACGACAAGGGAGAGGTGAGATTTATATCGGCGAGATTTGTGAACGAGATGAACGGGGCACAAGGCTCCATTTGGCCAACTTCCCGCATATTTCTTCGGGACTGGACAGGCTCCCTATAAACGATTCCCAGGCCGTGATTACTGCAGCCGCCTATCAAGCGTGCCTGGTGACAGTAGTTATCTCCCAGCTCCGAGCACAGCCTCCCAGCCGTCCTGGGTGGTCGGAGCGAGGGGAGCACAAATACATGCCAACTGCTAGGCCGTGAACAAAAGGGAAATGTAGCCCTATGTCCCGGACCTGTTGGAAGCATTTGTTCCAGTCAAGATTTTGCATTTGTTCAGATCTGGAATAATAGGTGATTGACGCCTTCCCACAATGTGCTTTAACTCTCTGGGATAAATCGGAGCTTGTTCCTTGTTGTCATGGTTTTCAATAGGGTTCAATGGGATTGAACCACTATCGACTCTGCTTTACGTCTCCGGCAGCCCCGTCCATACAAATTTATTAGTTACGTCTTTTTAAATGAGATTAAATTGAAACGACGTGTCCTTCCTCGGCGGAGCGGCTACTCCCGCGGTCGCCCCTGTGTCCCCTTCGGCCCCGAGTGCCCGTGTCACCGCCGGGGCAGCCCACGCCCGGCGGGGGAACTGGGGGACCGGGCCCCCCGCTGCCAGGTACAGCCACGCTCACCTGCTCAGGCCCGCCCGGCAGCGCCGCCGCTGCCCTGCGCTCCCGAGCGCCCCGGGTATAAAAGGCGACCGAAAAGTGCTTATTAATATCTTAACCCCGCAGGCAAATATTTGCTGAACGCCTGAGCGGGAGAGGAGTTTCGGGGGGGTCGACTAGAGGAGGGGAGGGGGCCGGGGTTCAGAGCGCCACAAACTCATACAGTATCCGAGGTGGCTCTTAAGTGGAGTTTGCCAAGGACACTCTTAAGAAAGTGCAAAAACTTTGCAAGGAAAAAAAGTCAGGATGAGAGAAAGAGAGTCTACTTCAGTGACCTCTCTTAGCCTTTTAATCTATTTAACATCCTAAGCCCACACTGATGTGTAGAAATAAGTAAATGGTACTCTTCAAGCCTTAAGAGCTCTTCAGCGTCAAATATTTGCACTTACTCTTAGAGTTTTTCTCAAATAGCGCAAGACACATTCCCCCTCGGACGAGCCGAGCTGTCTAAATATACCTACGCATTGTTATCTGCGGGAAACGGTTTGCTTCAAAGGCAGAACGTAATAACCTGAAATGTTTCATCTCTTGGTTTGCTTGAGACAGACTTGGACGCTTTTCAGCTCGGGCTGCCCGGCCTCATTTCGGGGTTTGCCGGTTCAGATTTCACTCTCTCCGGCCAGACTCCTGCGTGTCTGCCCGCGGGACCCTGGGCCTGCCGTTCCCCCGGGAAAGGCATCCCCTGGACCGAGAGGTGGATTTGCCTTTCATGTCTCTGTACAGGCCGCTATGGCGGGTGTCCTTGGCGTCCCATCGGGGGTCGCCTCTTCCCCGACGGTATCCACGGGGAAGAGCCGGGGCAATCATTTCTCCGGGGCTGCTAAAAGTACGCGGCAGGGCCCACGCGTGTGCTCCGCCCGCAGATGCGGTGAGGACCTATTGCAGGATCCGCCCCGCCGTGAGCCCGTCTCTGTGGGCCCACGGGGTGAGACCTTGTCAGCCTCCGTGGGCCCGAAGGGGATGGCTCCGTGTGCCCGACCACCTCGTCCCTCCAGACAAATCCACAGAAACACTTCGCTCCCCCCAGCCCCCCGCCCGCCTAAATGAATTTTCACGTTTCTAAGGGGATAAAGAAAAAAAGTTTAAAATCTTTCCTTGTTTCCACACTGCTCGCAGCGCACTTTCCGGGTCATTCGCCAACGATCACCCGTGGTTGCCACTCACATGAAACAGGGTAGGAGGGTGAGGAGCCCGGGACCCCGGCCGTGTTCCTGCAGCCGCTGGAGCAGGCGAAGCCGGGGCGCGGTGGCCGTGGCCCCCCGTATGGCGGCTCCGCCACCCGCGGGCGCCGGTGGAGGTAACCCTGCAGCGGGGACCGGGCTGCTCCTGGCGAACCGGAGCCTCAGAGGGACCGCGGGGTTTCCTGCCCGAGAGGCGGCCCGGCCCGCTGAGGATATCCCGGGGCTGGGTCGGACCGTCTCGTCGGGGCTCTCGCTGCGCCCTTGCCCGGCACTCCTCCTTACCGGCCCCCGCTGTAAAAACACCTCCGACCACCTGAGAAAATAGCGGCTTTTTCTATAATGCTTTTTTTTCTCTCTTTTTTTTTTTCCTACTTGAATGGGTTCATTTACTGTGCTCAGTGGAGGATTGCAAAGCAGATTGACCAAATCGATTTATGTGAGATGCAGAAATCAAGTATTTTCCTAAACCAGTTGATTGTCCCTACACTTTGATAGAGGAGGAGAGAAAGGAATAAAAAAAACAAAATGAAAAGAAAATATCATCAATACAGTGTCCGTCTGGCTCTGACTGGTGTAGTCCCTGCTTGAAGGAGAAACTCTCCCCAATACATCGGCAGGGCCGTTAAATGCAATACACTGAAATGACTGAAATGAAAACCCGACCTCACAGAAATTAATGTGAATTTTATAATTCATTTTAAACCAGGGACAATTCCACCTTCTATGTAAAACCAAATAATTCTTTACTGCATTTTTCTCAGTAATGAACTTTCCCATAACTTTGCACCCTTTTCCTTCATCATCTGAAAATAGTATCTTTCTATCTTTCCCTCTCAATTACAAACCAGCTTTAGACTTCGAAAATTACTATAACCCCTTATTTGTCATTTTGCTTTGCAGCTGATACTCCTTATAACACACTTTCTAATTAGGGCAAGACTGTGAAAGGCATGGAATATTCCCTATAGGAAAACTGGTTTCTGTGTATTTCTGTATGTTGTATTTGTCTCTCTTTCCTTGTAGAAAAATGTAATCTGCTGTGCACATTTCCTGATACATCTGAACAACCTGCACATCCTGCAGCTCCTTTATTTCTTTTTTTTTTTTTAAGACTATTCTTTATTTCGAGTACCTAAATGCATCGACTTTAACCTATTAAAGACCTCAACAAACAAAATAAACTTCTTTCTTTTGTAGCCAATTTTGAAGATTCTTATTCTCTGGTGCACTCGCTCCCATCCCAGCCAAATCACAACCCCATTTGCTATCAGTTTTATTTTGTTGGGGTTTTTTGTTTTGGTTTGGCTTCTTTCCAGAGCTCATTAATTTAAAATAGATAATAATTATTAAATCTGATACGTGCAAAGCATGCTCTCCAAGACTTACACTTTTTAAGAAGCCTTCCATTTTCTATTCTGCGTTTAAGCAAGCCACTTTTCTCCTTGAAACAGGAATGCCCCACAGCAGTGGAGGATTCAGGGTTGAGTTTTTCATTTGCTCTGTGTGATCATCCCAGAGGAATTATTTTGCAGGTTGGCTGAAAGCAAAGCAGCAAGGGACAAACCCTGCCTTGCTCTGTAAATTGGTTTGGGACTAGTTTGTGCAGAGCCAAACTGGTGCAGACATGAGCAGGGCTAGCCAGCTGCTTGTGCTTTCCTTCCTTTGGGCTCCTTGAAGCTCAGCTCTCAGGAAAGACTGAGGGAATGGGGCTTTTGCTTCCCACTGAGGTTATTTGGCTCGTGAAACTGCAGCAGTTGCTCTATTAAGACTGGCTGGAGTGCAAGCTCTGTACCTACACCACTGCAATGCTATTTGTCTCTTCGCCCAGTTTTCATCCCACATTCTCAGCCTTCATGGGATGTATGGAGAGGCAGGAGCAGGCTGCAGCTAGGGGCAAAGCATGCCCAAGACAGGGCATAATCTTGGTCCCAGAGTCAGCTCATATATGGAGCATGTGGCCTCTTCCCCTTCCTGTATAACACCTGTGCAAGACGCTCAGGCTCCAGGGTGGAGGTGGTACATCTGGAGCTCAGGGGCAGCCGGTAGCTTCAATGACCTTGAAAGGGGCTGCGCTCAGACAGAGGAAGTGACCCTGACCCTGGGGTACATCTGGCATTTGGGCATCTAACCACTCTTTACTTCAAAGGAAATTAAGTGCCTACATCGCCTTGAGAATCTGACCCCAAAAGTGAAGCGGATGGTGCTAGGAAAATGGGGTGGGTGGTAAGACAGAAGGAAAGTCCTTAAGCAGCTGCTGAGAAACTGCAGTAGAGGACAAAAGTTTCCTTGGGAAAAGCTGTCCTCTTGACCAACACCATCACATTGAACAGACATTCATAAAGACAAAAGGCATTTTGTGCTTTGGATAATTCACAAGGACATATACTTGATTTCAGTGTGTAATTCCTTGTTCTGCACTATATGATACCACTTACATTTTAAAGTAGTCATTAAATTCTGATAAACATCCTCTATTATTTAAATTCTACTGAATTATTAGAATAAAATTGGCAGCCAAAATTGCAGAATTCTACAAGATCCCTTTATTATTTTTATAAGGCTTTATTTTCTTCCTCTGTGACATGCCAAGTCACCAAAAGGCTGGCTACACACTGATGGACTGGCCATCACATACAGAGACTTGTGAGCAGGTTGCTGCAAAGTCAAGAATCTGTCTCCTGTTAGTGAGACAATAAGCTGGGATTTTTCTCAAGCCACGCATACAAAGCTTCTGTGACCGTAATTGGGTTTGAGACTTTTGACTGTCTACCAAATTTGGTTGAGGCTTTTTTTTTTCAGATTTCAGGCAGAAAATAAGACGGCGTGAGCCTTGCATGTTGTGAAATTATGCTAAAAGGCACTTGTAGATCCCAACTGAAAATGTTTAGGACAAGGTATCTCATGGCTGTTTCCAGAACTGAAAGATTTCTTCCTGATGCTGCCGGTAAAAAGATATTAATACTGAAATTCAATTTAAAAGATTCAGTTTGTTATCACTCTCAGGCTGAATTTTCCATATTGTTTACAGATTGTTGACTACAGCAGCCTTTAAAATACAGAGTAAAATAACTCTGCTGACTTCATGTGCATTTAGCTGTGTGAATCCATGGTGGCTTGGACATGCCACACACTGAGTGGCAGAGAGATTTTGGCTGTACAAATTACCATGAAGGAGTTTACAGGGGAGTCACTTCTAGTCCACAACAATAAAATTGGCTTTTATATTCGATTGTACATGGGCCAAAGCCCAGATGTAAATGTCTCCATTTCCATGTAATTAAAATTCAGATTATTATTTTTTCTGTTTTGTTCTGACTTGATAATCAGCTGGTTTTTTTCTCCTGCAAATGTATGTTGCAAAAAAGGTTGTTCCAGGTTTGCACAGCAGGAAGCTACAGTTTATTTTCACTTACAACAAACTCCACACATATAATTCTCTATATTCTATACATCTACATACATACACACACTTTTGATACCCATTATTTAACGTGATATTGCTCTTTATATTTCACAGTTGATGATGATTCTTGTTTTCTTCCTTGATGTCTGTCTCCACAGCTGACTTGGTTTTTTTCTCTCAACCCATGATTTAGCTCTTTTTGGCCTTATTTTTCCCTCTCCACAGTTTACATTTTAAAGCTTATTTGCAGTCATTTTTCTGAGAGTAACATGAAGTGCTGAACATACTCTATCATCAGAGGTTGCATTAAGAAGCCAGGAAAATCTGTGGTAATTTCTCTATCCTGTTGCACTTTCTCAAATGCCATTAATCGTTTTCCTGGCTTGTACCAGAGACAGTGTGGTCAGCAGGACTAGGGAAGTGATCCTCCCCTTATACTTGGCGCTAGTGAAGCCACACCTCAAATCCTTTGTTCAATTTTGGGTCCCTCACTAAACAAGAAGGACATAGAGGTGCTGAAATGAGTGGAGAGAAGGGCAACAAAGCTGGTGAAGGGTCTGGAGCACAAGTCTTATGAGGGGCAGCTGAGGGAACTGAAAACCTTATCACTCTCTACAACTACCTGAAAGGAGGTCATAGTGAGCTGGAGATCTGTCTCTTCTCACAAGTAACAAGTAACAGGACAAGAGGAAAAGGTCTCAAGTTGCATCAGAGGAGTTTTGGACTGGATATTAGGAAAAAACTACTTCATTGAAGGGATTGTCAAGCAATGGAACAGGATGCCCAGGGAAGCGTTGGAGTCACCATCCCTGTAGGTATTTAAAACACATGTAGGTGTGGCACTTAGGGACATGGTTTGATGGTGGACTTGGCAGTGCTGGGTTAATGGTTAGACTTGATGGCCTTAGAGGTCTTTTCCAACCTAAATGATTCCATGATTCTATAATCAAAACTGAACAGCGAGGTTTTAAAAGATCCGGTCCTCATTTTGCTGTCATTACATAAATGTGGCCCCAAAGGGCAATGAGGATGCCACTGAGGCAGATCTAGTTTGGGTCAGATGCAGAAATGTAGTAATCTATTTGAAACAAGAAAATCAGTTTATGCATTGAGACTTTGTATGTAGTATCCCCTCAAGATATTTTCTCAAAGGTTCATTTGCGCAGTAATTATCAAAGTCCAGCTTGAGTAATAAAGTAACACGGTCTAAAGGAGATGTGCTAGGAGGATGGAGGAATGTCTGAAATGTAGTTTTGGTTCTGCCACTTTTATCCCATATGGTTCTGTGCTTCCTCAATCTATTTTCTTGCCTTTAAAATAGGGTCAGATTCTACTAAATTGGCTTTCCCTAACACCTGGCGTAGCTGTATGTGGTGTGATTGTTTGGTATCCATATAGTGCATTAACTACATAAAATGCCATAAAAAATTCTAAATAATCACTTGTATGAGTTTGTGGGACAGGTATTTCATAGAAGCATTTGTGTTTCATTCTGGATTTGTGTGTGTGCCATGCTTTTGTTCACTGAAGCTGTTCAAATGGCTGCAGTTCTCCAGGCAGAGAAGTTATGATTCATGTGTTGAAACAGCTGCTGCAAGAACATTTCAAAAGAAAAGTTTTTTAGGTATTTTACTCACCTGCAGACCCAGTGACATCATATAAAGTAACAGCTTCCAAAATGTGACTGCTGGAGCTCCCATAAAAAAAAACAGGAGCAATTGCTCATAAAGTTTTCAGCCAGGCACTAATACTGTGAAAAAAGGAAAAAGTAATTTTTTCTTATGGGCCGCAATTAACAATGTAGATAAATCCAATTTGCTTTCACACCACTTCAGCCCCACTTGTCATCACATTCCTCTCCCAGCACAACTTCATGGCACTGCTCAACTGCTGAACACACAACCCGCTGCCTTGTGAGAAGTTAATCTTTATGAATACTCACAGATGTACTTTTTGGGTTTTTTTGACCTTGAGTGGACTTGCATGATGTTTCCGAGTTATGTAGTCCCCTTGAGGTTACTGTGGACAGGGATAGTGTGCACTGGAGAGCAGCTTAATCCTTGTGGATATAGAAGCAGGGCAGAATCCGAGTCTACTTCATGCCCTATGAAAACAGCCAGCAAATCCCCTGGCAGGTTTGTCAGAGAAGAAGCCAGCTGAGGCATCAGACAAATCCTGAACACACAGGCTCAGTGAAACAGGGGGTACAAAAAGCCAAGGGGCTGAAAGAACACACAATAACTAATAGTGAATAAATGACTGCTGACCCTCCCCATCTCTGCCCTCCTTTTCAGGCTGATCCCAGAGTAAGGTTGTACATCAGCTGTTTTCTTTAGGAGCGTGCAGTCAGCTCCACACATACAATTTTAAACTCGACTGAATCATCTGATAACTTCTCTAGTGACTGATTGTGTGCTGACTTCCTTCCTAAATTAAAATTCATGGAATCAATAATGCTGGGGCCCTTGTTTGTGATAATATTTTTGCAGATTTTTGCAGAAATTTCACTTAAAATACCTAGTGGTCGGTTCTGTTTGAGTTAGGGCAGTTTACTTTTTGGGTACTGCAGCTAAGTGAGAGCTTTCACTGAAATTCTCAAAATTATGATATTCCCCAAATCAGGTTTGTGAACAACCCTGTCTGCCTCCAGTCTTGGGCACTGGATGAATATAAAAAACATATCCAAGATTTTCTTCCTCATATTGTAGTGCTTAAGCCTACTGACAGGAAGGAAGAACAGTGGATGATTAATTTTAAAACAAAACATTCCTGCCAGCCCTCTGCAGCTAAATGGAAGTTGTGGTGACTGTGGAATTTATGGAGAGTATTTCAAAGTGAGATATATTTATCCCATGACAACACTCTATTGCCATGACATTTTGTGGTATACCTTTAATAATGACTAACCTTTGTATGATAGTTTACACATTATGGAATTTCTTACATCAGTGAAAAAAACCTACTGTTTTTGGAGCAGACGTATTCTATTTTTTTTTTCCCTAATGTGCTTCCTTTCCCTGTTTTTTATCCAGTCAGCAAAAGCATGTATTGATTAACAATACAGCTGAAATTCCAGCTCACATAATCATACGTATTATGGCCAACATCAGACAGATTTACAAGACTTAAAGTAATGATTAATAATAATGGCTTTAGAAGGCTGACTTCTTCTGTGAATTCAGATCTGTTGCATTGATTTAGTAGGCATTTAAGGTTAAACAGTCAACATAAGATTGCATGATCCATATTTAATCTGATAAATATTTTATGTTTCTTTACAGCAGCAGCTGGTTTATTTTATGTATTTAATCAAAGAAGTGCTCTGTAAAGCTATTCTGTGCTTCGGTCCATAATAAATGTTTTCTTTAGAGTAGGGAAAAGTTCAGCTGTGCTCACAAAGTTACATTATGCATGCTTTGCTGCTGTACCACAGGGGGAATTACATTTGCAAACAGAAAATAAAAATGGAATGACAGAGGGGGAAAAAAGCAAACACTCCTTTTAGTGCCTGTCTCGCAGACACTTCTCAAAACACTAAAGAGATATGATTGAAAAAACAGTGTTAGCAATGATTCTTCAGAAATCACAGTGATTAGCATCCAGCTAAGGGCTGCTGAGCCCAACTGCGTCCCGCCTGCGGACTCTGACCACAGGGAAGGTAGCAGCGCCGGTGCTGCCAGGAGCTGGAGGGGCCACGGGCACAATGGCTGAAAGAGCGACCACCCAAAGTGGTGCAGTTCAGTATTGAGGATGCACAGAGACCTGTATCAGTTGACCTCAGCCTGTGACCAGCGGAGTAAAGAGTCACTAATTCAGAAAGGTAACTTAGGCTCTGCTCTTTAATGGCTTTGTAAATCAGCATAAGCACCTTATAATGAATGCAAAAAACTTTCTCGGTAACCAAGTGCAACTGAGATGGGATTGGGAGGCTGGGGCATTCCTAGGAGCAAACCTCTAGCAGCATGCAGGGCCCCAGCTGCTCTTTTGGTACAGTACTGTCTGAAGCACCATGCAGCAAACAAGCCAGGCTGCTAGGCAGTATTGCAATGGTCGGTTTAAAAGTGTATATCTGCAGTTCCGATTGATTCGGTCACCAAAATCAGCAGCCTCAGAATCTGCCATCAGGAGTCTTGAAATGGAGATGGAAAACCGTGTCATTTTTACAGTGACATCAAGACAGCAAGGAGATGTATTTTAACATCCAGAAAATCAGTTCTTAAGCTTTCCTGGACCTAGAGCGGTATTTTGTGCCACTGGGTGCTCCCAGGATGCCTTTTTGCACCTTAAATAAGTATTTAGCGTGGGATGCCGATGAAAAATACTGCTTCACTTAAATAATGTTACAGTTTATTGTGGTTTTTGGTCCTCAGAGGGTTTTAATTTGTTTGGATGTGACAGCTGTGTTGCAGCTGCAGGCAAAATATTCTGTCTTTCTTTAGTGTCAACAGCAATATTTTTAGAAATTTCCTGTACTGCCTCGTTTGGTTCTTTTATTTTTTCCAGCTTTTATTTTATGTAATTAATCTTTGTACACAGAGTGTTTAAGTTTGTGTTCTTCCTGCTCATTTTTGATCCTCATATGCTCTGTTTGGTGTTTCACTTGTGCAGTAACCACTACTGCACATTTTCCCTTTTCCTCTTCCAGATCCAGAAACTCAGGCTACAGAATTTGCCTATGACTAGCATGTGAAATGCATGTTACATTTTGTGTACCTCACCCAGTGAAGGGAGGCCTGGCTCAGAATACCTTCAGATTATTCTTCTGCATCTCTAATCCAGTAATTTGAGTTACCCTAACTAAAAACATAATAGTGCAATACAGAATCAGAGCCTGGATTTTTAGTCCATTGTGAAGATGTAACACTCACTGACATGAGTCTTCGTCTGAGATATTCTCACATATTCAAGGCAGCTATGCCAACTCAAACACATTCAAATCAATATTGACTAATAAGATCTCAATTTTAAATAAACACACACTCAGCAAAACAATACAAGAGAAACAAAATACAGATAGACCGATGAAAACCAGTGAGTACTGAGATTTTGTTTTACATAAAGCCACATTTTCAGTGTGTGTATATCCCTATAGCCCCATTTGACTTGGTGGAGCTACCTAGGTATAAACCAGTTAAGTTGCTGGCTTTAGCTATTTTATTCCTTCCTTTATTGCCTTACCATTCCAGGCTTAAGGAACAGACAGGAGAAATGAAGGCTTACAGCACTTGAAAATGAGCTGAAATTTTGCAGTGCTGGTTAAGTGTTTAACTGCTTGTCAAGGTTAACAATGTGTTTAGTGTGCACACATGAGGGAAATCTTAAACAAGTGGATTTACAGAAACAAGTCTTTGCTAGACTGAGAGTATAGAGGTCTATAGCTGCAAGTTGGAAGATAATTGCTTGAAAATATTGCTATAAAAATAAACCATAAATTTCCACAGCCAGCTTCAGATAATGTCATGGGAACAGGCTGCATGCCAAGAAACAGCAGGGAAGGTAAGAGCTAATGCTTACTCCTCTGCGTCCAGCAGCACTCCAGCATGGACTGTCCACTCCCAGCCCGGCTGGATGCCCAAGTCAGGCTTGTCTGGCCAGAAAATTGCATCATACAAATAGGAATAACAGAGAAGAGAATCAGGCAGCACAGCTTCCAGACTCTACAGCATTTTAGAGAAAGGATTGCACTAAATAGAGATTTTATCCCGAGTGCAGAAAACTCTCTTGCTTCCTTTTTCTTTTTTTCTTTTTTCTTTATTTCTTTTTTATTTTTAAAATTTTCTTTTCCCTTTTTTCCTTTTTTTTCCTTCTTCCATGCGGTATCACATATAACTATACCGTGGAATGACACCTGGCCCTGCTTCTGTATTTTGCCATAATACAAGTCCATAAACTTTAATTGAAAATCTTCCTCCTTTGTCCATTTCTACAGAGCTGTTTAAAGATACGCTTTTTCTTAAATAGCTGTGGATATACTTGAGATGGCACAGGCAGAGTTTGTAGAAACAACAACAGCAAAGGCTGCAGTCTGGCCACCGCCGGTATGAGTTTACTTCCAGGGTGTACTGGCATTAGCCTATGTCCCTTCAACCAGTGAAAAGGACAGTGCCACAGCTTCTGCTTTTTTCCCAACAAATTTCTGGCCTTTCAAAATTGCTTGCCATCCCTTTTCTGCTAGAAAGCTGGAAACATCAAGTAAGCAGCACGATTTCTGTGTCTCCAGGTTTGAACTTCTCTTCCTCTCCAGCTTTTATCGTGGGACATAATCCGAGATATACATTAGCCTATCAAAAAAAGAATCACTATAATTAGCATTCAGCATCAATATTCTAGAGGAGTTATACAGTTTAAAATGTTATATTTACATCATAAACAATCACTGTAATCTTTCTTTAGATCACTACACAAGTAAATATTTTCAAGTATTTTCAACACAGGTTTTTTTCAGATATAATAAGAAAAAACCATGCTGCAATGCTGCCCCTAAAATGAGATAATTATAATCATATTGTAATAGACAATCTGGTTCTGAGATCCTTTTGAAAAATTATATCCTGCATACACAAAAGCTAGAAATTAACCTTCTTTGAAAGCTGTTTCTTTTACATTCATATGGTGTCAGGACGTGGGGCTTTGAAGGAAAAAATCAAATTATTATAAATCTGTGAGACTCATCGGCCCTACAAAGGCCTCATCCCTTTGCTCTGACAATACAAAATGCCTTTCCAAGGCATCTGCATTGTGTTTGTATCTACTTTAACGTACTTTGATGTTTATTGGCAGAGTGAGGCCCTTAGTTTAAATAACAATCTTCACTTCTATCTTCTACAGTGACACTGTATCACATCGCGATCTTGTAGAATAAACATTGTTCAGAGGACTTAAATTAAAAGGTAGTGGAGAATGAAAAATGTTGGTTAAGCCCTAAATGCCATGAGGGACAGTGATTTTTAATGGGAATATATGGCTTTAGGAAGAAAAAATTTGGCAGATGTTTCCCTGCAATATAGCCATTTGATCCTGTTCAGAAAGATAGAAAGACAAACTGAGCTGGTGTTTCTAAGGCCTTTAAAGCCATGTGTTGAGAAAAATATCAACCCTTGCTAAGTCTGCAGGCTTAAGTACAGCAGCAACATTAAATCCTTCAGGGAATGAAGCTTGCTGGCAATCTTCTGATACTCAGTTCCATTGCAGCTGGGATGAAGGAGATCAGTCCATACTGACAGGGATTCCAAACTAAACAGTGCACTTTTTTGATCTGCAGTAAAATGAGTGGATGGAAACAGCTCTTTCCCCAGCAAGTGGAGGATTAATGGCCCAGTGCATACTGGAGCCACTAGCTTGTATGCCACTGACTAATACTCTTTACTAGAAGTCACTAAAGGGCTTGGAGAACTGAAGCCTGTGGAAGCGTATCAGGTTTTTATGTACACGTTCTGTGTGTAGGTATTATGCTGCCTTCTCTAGGGTAGGCCAACTGGCATAAACAGTAAAAATCACACAGATGTTAGGGGCTTGTAAGTAGGACAAGGAAGCTGCTGGGACCTGCACATGAGAAGAAAACAGTCTGTTTTCCCCCTTCCTGCATTCCCTTCTTTGCAACAACCTGAAATATTTCATGGCAGCATAAAGACAGCACAGAAAGGGAATCCTAGCAATACTTATTTTTAAAGTGTCTTTCCTTCCCACACAAAGTCCTTTAAGGGTGGTAAGTAAAAAGCTCTTGTCAACCTACCATTCCATTTATTTCTCTGGCTCCACAATGTGATCTTCCCCCTTGCATTCTTTTGCAGCCCACTGCTAGTTCTTTGTTGTCTGAAGACTCACTAAGATTCTAACAGTTTACCTAAGTTGCTCAGTGGAAAAGTATCAGAATATTTCATTTCATCAGCTTGAAGTATTCTGCCTTTCTATGGTCAAAGCACTTCAATACAGCTGTAATATTTTGGCTTTAGCAAAATAACAAAATAGCCTAAACTACAAGCACTGAACTCAATGCAAAAAAGACTGAAGTTTGTTGTCGGTGTCTTTTTAAAGTATTTCATGTCATCAGCAATTTTGGTATTTTTATTCTGATTTTAAGCAAGAATATGTTTGGGGTTTTTTTTAGGGGAAAGAGGTTTCCCCAAAAGTGTTAAACAGAAATTACAGATTTTGTTCTGTCCTAATAAAAATAGTTATTGTCCAACCACTGATTACTCATACCAAAAATATGATTACTTCCCCCAGAATTTAGTCTTTTTATTATCACAGACCATAACATGATACATAGATTGACAGTTTTCTGTGGAAGAGCTGTTCTCCATAGTCAAATTTACCTTTAATTTTAAACATCATGGAAATCTGCATTTTCCTTCACCTCACCACACTTCTCTAGGGTTTAAAACATTAGGGTCTTACTACTCCTCTCCCCTCTCAGCTGGCCACAGGATCCCCAAATCACAGGAAACCTCCCAGAACAAAGAG
Source organism: Falcunculus frontatus (assembly GCA_013398115.1). Classification (NCBI taxonomy): domain Eukaryota; kingdom Metazoa; phylum Chordata; class Aves; order Passeriformes; genus Falcunculus; species Falcunculus frontatus. The sequence goes on along the minus strand of VZRV01005762.1, from coordinate 518,575 downwards.
AATGTTCTTTCCTCTTTGTTTTAGCCCTGACCCATCGCAATGTCCCCTGCCCTTGACTCCTCTCCATGCCCTGAGGCCAGTGTGTGCTCAGTGCCAGATCACCTCTCCTCCCAAGCCCCGGGTGGGGCCATACAGAGGCGGGCTGGGTAACTGGGTAAGCTGTGAAGTCCATGCCCGGCACCCAAAAGGTTTTGGTAATTAGCAGGATAAATGCAGAGCTCAAGAGCATGTACAGGAGTCAAACCCAACCTCATTCAGTGATGTGACTTCTGTCCCAGAAAGATGCTGGAATCCACTCATGTGGAATTAGCTGTTGGCAAGGAACTTATGTCATCCCAGTATTCCATAAACTACTTCTGAACCAAAGCAGGTATTTAATTTGGGTTTTGTCCTCAAATGAGCAAAGCTACATAGACGAATCACGCAGGCCACCAGCTTTGTCTTACAGCTCAGAAAAGGCTGAACACCCCCAACATCTTCTAGACTTTTCTCTCTGGAAAAAAATTAAATTGCTTCAACAAGCGACTAGTAACTGAAGGGAACCTATTAGATGAAGCTGAGAGATTGACTGCAGCTCACTCAGAGGGTGAAAAGCCCTTTTGCAGGGGAGTGAAAAAAGATGTATGGTTTTCCTCAGCTATTCCACCCTCTTCTAATTTCGTTACGACTCAATCCAACAAACTATATAAAGCAAAATTCTTCAAAAGCTTAACTACAAATACAGGTTCTATGGAATCAGCAATGATTATAATAAATTGGACCACCTTTATCTTTACTTGATTTCTGTTTACCTCCAGTCACTTTTCACATCCAAACAAGTGTGTATGGTCAAAAAGCAGCAGTTTTGAAGTAAACCTGGCAGTACTTAGAAAGGCTGTGATTATTTTGCTTCCTAGGAAGAATTTTAGCAAGCCTAGAAATTTTTGTTGTTGTTGACTACAATGTGTCTTCTTGGCCTTTCATGATGACAAAAGAAAATGTAAGGGATATTGTGAGTTTTTGTGACTCAACAGCCATCTCATTCTCTGTAACTGAGATTTTCAGCCTAGCAGATTGAGATCAAGGGAGTGAATGTAGCCAAAGGTCTGCTCTGTTTTCTGCAAGGTAACTCATGACCTTTGAAAGAGGAATCAGCTGAAGAGTCAGATATAGAAATTAAGGAGGGAAATCTTTGTGTTGTGGATAAAAATCATTGCTTTGAAATGTTACTATGTCCAAAACCAGCCAAAGGTACTGCAGAGGTCAGAGAACTACAAAATATGAAAGTCTCACTAGAAAAATAATTGAGAGTTCCTTGGTTCTGCTCAGGTCTTAATGAAATCAGTGTAAATAAGTAAAACTCCCTCACTGATGCCAAAAGATCCAGCAGAAAAAAACTGAGTGGGAAAAGGATCAGTAAAAGCACGAAGATATCCTGAAGAAGGAATTTTGAAATAATAATTCTAACTGACATATGTGTTATGTTAGCTTCACATTCTCACGGGCAGAAATCCCTGATTGCCAGCAAGTGGACCTTGCTCTGACCATGGAAAGCAAATAGAGTTTCATATAATCATAGAATAGCAAGTTGAAAGGAGAACTCAAGCATCACCTGGTCCAACCTTTTTTGTCAAAAGCACACTCTAAACAAGATGGCCCAGCACTCTCTCCACCTGAATATTAAAATTGTCCAACATACAATGAACATCGAAAATTCTTAAGAAAAAGAAAAAAAGGAAAGGACTTTTTTTTCCACAGAAACTGATTTTTTGAAATTTAAAGTTAAATTGATGGTATTTTTGCTGCAATTCTGTTTTACAAAATAGCATTTCAGAACTTAATAATATTACATATATTCTGTAATATTGTATTTGTAGGCTCACAAGGTTTAAAGATTGAGTCTAAATTTTCTATTTTGCAATGTGATTTCCTTAATGTAGAGGTGTGTCAATATAAAAAAATTTGTTGTGCTTTCACATACAGTCTTGCCATGGTACTATGATATTTTACATTGTTTAATATTCATTTATTTGAAAATATTATCTTGCAGGAGTTTCTAAATTCTAACTAAATTATATATAATCTCCTTTCAGTGTTGAAGAGGCAAAAAAAAAAATCTAATTTTAATTTTAAGGGTTTTTTTCTCAATGTTTCTACTTTTTTTCCAGGACAGGAAAAAAGTGAAATTTTTTTCAGTATCTTAACTTCTGAAAATCTTTAGTTTTGCATATTGTCCAGTATCACCAATTACCTGTGGTTCGCCTTAGATCTCAAGAAGTTACAAGCTGGAAATGTTTCCCTAGGCCAAAGCAGGCCCCACAAAGATCTGCTAGTTCCACTGACTGCAGAGGGAAGACCTCCTGCCTTCTTCTTCTTCTTCTTCTTCTGGGGGAATCCAGGTCCAAGACGTGGATGCCTGTGCTGTGCACTGGGGGCTCCTGAGCCCTGCACTTCCAGGATGGAGCAGCTCCAAACAGAGCAGCTGGTGCATCCACGGCCAGCCTGTGCACAGTGTGTTCAGCACACTGCAGGTACATCCAGCTTACTACATGTGCACAAGGCAAGGGCACAGCAGAGGTGCACACCATCTCCAGACACCTTCTGCATGGTCTGTGCTGTTAATGTACACAAGAGAGTTGTCTGGGTCTTCCATACATCTGGAAATTCCAAGTAAGTAGCTACATTCCATTTCCCTCTGGAGATCATTTATATACAATATCCATTCTAGATGTCATTCTGTTCCCTTATCTCTTGAATGACAGGCAGGAACGAGGAGAACACGAGGAATTATTTATCTTCATTACTTTTGTTTATATTCTGCACATTTACAGTATTTTGCATTACTGGTGCTCAGGATTTCTGCGGAACCACGGGACAGATATTTCCACAGGGGAAACATGTCCTCTGCTTACAGTAAACCAAATTCCTATCTCAAAACTTCACTCCCAGAGTGGCCCTGAGGCAAGCAGGCACACTTGGGTTTTAACTTAATTAGGTCTTCACCTAAATTTTTTTGCCTTGTCCTCCAGGGTGTGACAGGAGAACACTAGATGTCTTCAGGCCTTCGTAGTGTCACAGTGGAGGAGAGCTCTGAAGGCAGCACAGGAGCAATTATAAGTGAGCAGGTTATGTGGACAACTCATTGTGCCCCTGTTCAGCTCTTCCCAGTTCACAGCCCGCGGTTGTGCTTCAAGCAGAGCATCAAGTGATGCCACAGGGTCCCCATCTGGTATCAGAGCAAGGGTTGCTAAAGGCTTCCCACAGGTCAGCGCCTCCAGCTCCAGCAACAGTGATGCTTTCTAGGTGATTCGGTGACCTTTACAGGGAATTTTGACAGTAAAAACACTAAGGCGGGGAAGATGCAGCCGCGCTGCTCTTGCCGCGGCTGGCAGCAGTACGCGGGTATCTACCCCCCTCTAGAGGCAGCAGCGTGGAGCATCGGTTCCATGAGCAAAGCTGATGGGAAGTTGCTGCAGGAGTTCAGGCTTTGCTGGCTGCCACACCACTACCATACCTAATGACTCAGGTTATATTTCTTGCTGCAGAGCTTGAATGCTCGCATCTCCAGCGTCTGCCATCTGTAGAAACGCTGTGTGTCTGTCCAAAGTGAGAACAAACCCACCACTGTTTCAGTGAGATTGTAAATTACAGACCTCTGCTCAGGTATAAAAAACTGCGAAAGGTAGCAGAGAAATCAGTTTTCTGAGTCACTGTTTACTGCACAGGAAAAAAAAGAACCCAGCACATATCGTGGGGGGTTTAATTATTTCTTAATATTTTGCCTTCTTTGATTCGGTCTAAATCACACAGTCATTGCCCATGTCTCAAAAGAATAAATGTATTTGGGGTTTTTGCATGTTGGTCACAAGACTGCAAAGTTTTGTTAAGCCCTTAAAAAAGGCAGCACATACATACATATGTATGTACATGCATGCAGACACACACACACACACATATATATATATTTATATGTACATGTGGAGCCCCTGTATCTGACCTGCTCTGAGCTCTACCCTTCCAAACAGCAGCTCATAGAACCCTGGACTGACAGAGAAACCTGCAGATATCACAATTATTGTGCACAGATACATCAGATTAACCAGTAGAGATGTGGAAATATGTTGCATGACTGTTGCAAACCCATCTGGCTCACCTGAAGGTGGTGGGCTGGAAAACATTACGGGCACAGGGAACTGTAAATGTGCCATCCCTTAAACATATGTAATTATGCAATGCAAAAATCACACTATTGTATTAAAACTGATACAGCAAAAAGAGACCATGGTCTTGAATTTAAGCTTTTGGGGTTTTATTTTTCCAGAAGATTCTGCTGCTGTAGCCCTTAAGCCCTCAGAAGTCAAGGTAAGCTTTGCTTTATGTTCAGAGCAGGATAAGAAGTAAATAAGCACAGTTATGATGTTAAGGCATGAAATTATTTTGGTGGACACAGACAGGGATATTCTGACTGGAAGGGCAGAAAGGCTTTAAAAGAAGGAGTATCATCTGTAAATTTGATTCCCAGAGTGCAAGTATGCGATCACAAATGTACAGCAGTTCACTTCATTTGAGCATCTTCTGGTACAAGTTTTCAGTTACATCATACCTATTGCCCTGTTGATGCAGGAATTCTTTATGGATGTGCAATCAAAATGTGTAGGTCTGTGAGCATGGGTTGGAGGATTTTATCATCCCTGTTCTCATGAGGGTCAGGAAGTTTGAAATGAACTGGGAGAAGGTAGTAAACTTCCAGTATGTGTCCCATTTTTAGCTCTTCTGTTTTGCAAGGCCACAGAATTAGAGAGTAGTTGATGTTGGAAGGCACATCTGGGGGTCACCTAGTCTAAACCTAGGCCAATCCCACCCCTCAAAGCAGGGTCAGATACTCAAGGCAGTGTCTATCTGGGTTTGGATATCTCCATTATAAAGAAACCACACTCTCTCCAGGCAACTTGTTCCCATTTTTTACTACAGTCAAAGTAATTCCTTTTTCCTTATGTTTAAATGGAGTTTCACCTGTTGCAGTGTAAAGGTGAAACAGGATGTTGATGTTTCTTTTACCTCTCTAAGACATTTTTGAGGCAAAATACTGCAAGGAAAAAGGTGTATCCAGAGAAAAGAGAGGATCTGAGATATTATCACGTGTGGGTCTCTTCAGTGCTAACACTGTATATGTTAGTTAGGAGTTCACTGTATACGTATGAGGTAAGAGTCCTTTGTGCTGCTGTTTCTGCACAAGTTATCTTGTAAAAGCTCATGTCTCAATCTGTAAAATCCTTCTTATGTAGTAAAATATGGTCATTATAAATACAAGACATCACCTCAGGCAAGAGAGCTTCTAACCCAAAAATTGCTCAACATCTGGAGAGTATCGTGGGTACCTGTTACATGAGCTCTCTCTTCCCTTATTCCTACACACCCCCACACACACCCATAGCCCTATTTTGGGCCACTGCTGAAGACATGATACTTTGGAGTGGTTGATCCTTTGGTCTAATACAGAATTGTTCTTCCTTACGTTTTTAAAACTCCAGTAAATGCCGCACTACTGAGTCAGTGTACTTTGAGGCCAAGAAATCATGGATGCCGCTAAAATGCTACTGGAATCAAGAGATGAAGCACAAGCCAATGTGTCCCAACAAAGTCAACTCTGAAGGAAGAAAAGAGCACATACAGACATGGTGTTGCAACCTGGGCAGTCCAAAGTGAGAGTCTTTCTGCAGTGGCTTAAGGAAAGCTGTGTTTGCGGAGGTCATGGTTACCATCTGTAAATGATGTTAAATCACCATTGAATCTCAGCTTTTCTGAAGGAGGTTCATTTTGATGTTTTGCTTCTGACTGGAATTTCATTCCTTGTTAATCTCTGGGTTTTAAACACTGGGAATCTTATTGTGGTTATTGATTATCATCATTATCACTGCTCTGCAGAAGAACCTCACTAGGTGAGCACCCTTGGGTTACTCCCTCCCAATTCCTGGTCTAAGATTTCCTAGCAGTCCAGGAAGAGATGTTTCTAGGCTTTGAATCACGCTTTTTGTGAGGAAATGTGAACACTGACACAAATCCCAGAGAAAAGAGGAAAACATTTCATTGGATTTGGTGGATTCTGTGCAGATTTCTGTGCTTTTATTTCAGAAAACCTCAGAACCCTGGGGGAACAAGAGTGCTTGCTATATCACCTACTAGAAGGCAATTCTCTGTTTGCTGCTCAAGGCTGAGCCACATCTGTAACATTTATCTCATACTCACTGTTAAGAGAAATTTCAGCTAGACTCGGAGCCAAATAATTCAGTGACTTTGTCAACATCTATTACTCAAGTGATGGAAGAAAAAACAAATTTGTTTTGATTAGGTCACTCTGAAGGAGTATTTCTATGCCTCATTTAGTAGTGTATTTCTTCTGTAACAGAGAATAGTTTCAGTCTTTTCCTAGACCGTATTTCCAGAGAAGAGATTAAACTTGGTGCAAGTTCGTGGTCTGGGGGTATGGAATGTCAGATTTGCCACAAAATCTGATTTTATATGCAGATGCTGGAGGGGGGCTCTCTCCATAAAGAGAAGGAAAAGAAAAAATGTTTTCTGCAAGTTACTTCAGAAAATGTGTTACAAATACACCTGCAAGCCTTCATTAATATCAATGACATAGGAAAACATTCACACTTACACATATACCCACCACTAAGACTTTCACGAAAAAAGCTTGAGTGCTTGGTTCCAGAAGGAAAAATAAGAACTTTAATTGATTATGACTTGTGGTGCTAGTTTAGCCAAAGGCAAAATTGTAGCTGGGCAGGAAACAGATTGCACAAAAACACACTTTTTCCAAGCTGATCACATGTTCCAATCAGGAAATTCACTTGGCTTTTGGTAAAACTGCTATGATTTCTATGGATCTGCAAAAAGCAGTCATGTCTTGCTTACGCAGAGTCCCCTCCATCAACAATTTCTTCCTTGCTGTCTCTTTCATAAGTCATGTTCCACAAAATGCGAAATAAATTCATAAGTATGTTCATATTACGAAAAGAAACAGTACTAAAATGAAAGAAACAAGCCAAACTTTGCAAAAAAGGAATTAGAAAGCAAATTATTTTGTCTTTTTAATACAGAACTGGAAATTATTTTTAAAAGGTCAGATTGTTTTAAATACAAAAAGAAATATCTCTTACAAAATAAATCTAATTTGAGTTTCTATCTAGATGAAACGTGATTTGCACAACCAAAATTCTGTTGCTATAGACCTGCCTTGTGTTGTGGACGGTCCTCCACTTACAGCAAGGCAACTCTCTGGCTTCTTCTCTTACACCATTCCTATGAAGCTCTGACCCCACTAGACTTGTAGGTATAAATAACATTTTACAGCTGTGTGAGTACAGATGACATTCATTGAATCCAGTGGAAGCACAGCAAACTTGAACTTGCAGCATAGATTAGAATTTCAAAGCAAAATTCTTCTTGGTGTCCTTTTATAGTGGAATAGATCCTCGCTGTAATTCCTTTTGCTCATCATGAATGATCTGTCTGTAACTTCAAACCCAGTGAAATGCAGCTTAGACCTGACTCCAGCCATGTCTAACACATCTGCTGGTTGAACAGGAGAACAGAGGAGCAGGAACATAGCATCTTTATTTTACATGATATATTCCTAGAGTACATGGAGACTAAAGAGTAATCTGTGCAGAGACACAAGGGTTTAATGAGTTTCAGAAGGAAGGTGAATTTATTTTAGGTGTATTAACACTGTTTTGTGAATAAAGCAGTTAGAAAAGCCAACGCAAACATCGTGTGATGTTTTTTAAATCTAGCTTGTAATTGTTAACACATGAAGCACACTTATTTTACTGCGACTAGAATTGCACAGTAAAAACTTGATTCATGAAGGCATTATGCAATAATTAAGTGGGGTTTCTGTGAACTTAACCAATAAAAAAGTGCAGAAAGGACATGTCTAGAAGTTTCACTGGTCACTAAAAGTTCAGAAGCTAGCAACACACAGGTGTTCTTGAGGTATCAGCCAGTGCCTGCTTGCAGCAGGGAACTGTTTTAGTGTTAGAAGTGTTTCTGAAGAGGTGTTTTCTACATAACCTTACACACTGCTTCATGTTGTAATGGTGCTTCAGGCAAATTAGGGCAAGTATTTGAAGTACCAGGCTTTGCCCTAAAATATTAATATGACAAAGGCAATCTCTGGCATGAGCCCTCTTTGATCACTTTCTGTATATTTAAATATATTTTCTTCATCAAAAAGTTTCTCTTGGTATGTTGGCCACATATCTTACATAGGTGTTGGAAGCACTGAAATATGACAGAGTTAAGAGTGTCTGCATTGCCCCAAGCTTGGATATTTTTTTCCCAAGAAATAACTAACCCAATATTGCTAGTTCTGTAACTCTGTTAAGGCACTTAACCAAAGAGCCAATTATAGCTCTTTAACTAAAATAAAAAATCTTAAAATAATTATACCTGTGGGTGAGAGGCAGGTGTGGTATGTTATACTACCTTACTCTTCTCTTGATCTGCGTGGTAAAGTAAATCCCATTATAATTCAATCAGTGAACTAGTCATAATTGTAATCGCAAGTCTCCTCTCTCTAAGGCAGGGAAGAAGGATGGAAGAATTTCTGGCTCTTTGTTTGCTACTGAAGCCATGTACATGTCCATGAGGGTGCTTTAACACCTAATACACCATCCCTTGTGTCTGGAGTGTGCTAAGAGCACTCATACACTCAGCTAGAGCAGCCCAGCTGAGGGGATGTCACTTGTTACTCAGTACTTTAATCTGTGCAACTAACTATATCCAAAACTGGTCATAAATCTGACTTACTGTCCCTCCTGTTTTGGAGAGACTGAGAAAAAAGGAAGCAAAAGCCTCTTTGTCCTGACAGTCGCAGATGCACAGGGTAGAGATCACATTCTGGATGTGAAATATGTGGGGCTCAACTTGTACCAGTTTGCCACAGCCCTGCGCATGCTGAGCTCATCATGCCATGATGTCTCCCTGGCTCTGGACTGTGTTGGACAGTAAAGGTCAGGGGGTGAAGGGGACTGCAGGGCTGTGCTACCATGCTGGGCTGCATGACCAGAGGAGTGGGACCAGCTGCTCAGGAATAGAAGGAGTGTAAATCTTCTGAATGTCTCCAGAGAGGCAACAGAAATCCAGACCATTGATTCCCTTGGTCCTTTTGTGAAATTGTTCTGAATGCACTACTGCGTTGTGTTTTGTTCTTTTGCTAACTGCATGGGATTTATCAGGACACCACATCACACATCATGGATCTGCTCCTGATCTGGTTATTCTGGGAGTAATCTCAGCTGTTGTCTGATTGTTGGTTAGGAAATGGATATCAATCTCATAATTGCTGAGCAATTGTGTCCCACACCCATTCCCCCTAGAGGAATTGATGCAGCTAGTTAAGAGAGAGTGTTTCCCAGGATGTTGGAGGCATTAACACAAATGAGGATGGCAGTGTCTTATGAAAAATTGTCCCAGAACAGGTTCATATTTAATATTAACTATGTGGAGCAGAACTTATGAAACACTGAAAGTGTGTAAGTGCATTTCTGCCCGTGTGAGTCCTGTGTCCAGCAGCCCATACCACTGACTTCCACAACACCCTGCTCCATTCCTCACAGCTGGTACCTGACCCTGAAGGTACCCCTTGCCCTGCACACCCATGCTTCTCTTGCTGGGCATGTGAGCAGCAGGTGAAATCTTTTCTGTAAGGAAGCAGCTCCCATGTAAGTCTCATGGGATTCACAGAACAAGCATCCTTTCACCTGTCTTTCCTGGCATCCCTGACCTCTTTCAGGCATGAGGCAGCATTATTGTTCCTAGGACTGCCATTCTCGGGGACCCCTCGTTAGTGCTATACCTATTCTAAATACTTCACAAAACTGAAGCAGTTTGATGGTTTTGGAGCTATTCTTCATGTCACTCATAAGCTATACCTTTTGGAGAAAATATGAAACATACTATCTAAAATTTATTAAACTCTTCTCCTGTGACCCGTGATGCTTCCTCACAGCTAATATTTTTGTGTAATTTTTTTTGTTGATTGCTGGTGTCACAGCCAGAGAGGTATCTCCACAGAGAAGAATGCAGGGTTCCCATTTCCCTTGCTGCTGCTGGTTTGGGGAAATAGGGGGCTGCAAGATTTGGCCTGCACTTCCCACCATTCCCAACAGCAGACAAGCTCAGCCATGATTGTCTCTGGCTCAGCCTTAAAAACTTCTTTGGAGAAAGAATTTGTAACCTCTCTGTGTAATGATTTCCAGCACTGTGCTACTCTCCTAAGGAAGAATTTTCTTTTAAAACATGATCTGAACAAAAGATGTATTTTTTCTTCAACAGAATAGTTGAAAATGCTTTCAGAAAATGTGAGTTCAGCATGGTATGTCTGTAACATCTTTCAAGTTTTACTTATTTGCGTTTTTTCCCCCCAGAGTAGTCTAAGAAGTTCATCCCACACAATTCTTAGTGAGTGCAAGAGAATGGGGGTTTATAATGCCACTAAATAATAATATGTGCTAAGTCATGTTTAGAATAATCAGAGAATCATTGATGTTGGAAAATAGCTCTAAGATCATCAAGTCCAGCCTTTGACTGAACACCACCTTGTCAACTAGACCATAGCACCAAGCACCAGGTCAAGTCATTACTTGAACACCTCCAGGGATGGTGATCATGATTCTTGAACACCTCTCAGGGCAGTCCTTGGGAATGTCCTTAACAACCCTTTCTGTGAAGAAATTCTGCAGCTTCAGGCTGTTGTCCTCTCATTCTGTCATCAGTTACTTAGGAGAAGAGACCAACCTCCATCTGGCTGCAGCCTCCCTTCAGGTACTTGTAGAGGCCAATAAGGTCTTCCCTGAGTCTCCTTTTCTCCAGATTAAACAACCCCAGCTCCCTCAGCCACTCCTCATATGACTTACTTTCCAGACCCTTCACCATGTCCACTGCCCTTCTCTGGATGCACACCAGGACCTCAATGTCTTTCTTGTAGTGAGGGGCCCAGAACTGGACACAGGAATTGAGGCGTGGCCTCACCAGTGCCACGTACAGAGTGACAATCACTGCCCTGGTCCTGTTGGTCACACTTTTTTTGTTACGAAAATAGTAAAAAAATCAGTTCAGCTCTCTAACCTCACCTGTTTGTCACACTCTCCTCTCTTCAGTCCCTTCTTCCTGTGAATGTAGCTGAGGCATCCCCTTTGGTCCTTTCTACACTCTCACCTCAGTTGGTATTGTATGAAATCTCTGGAGCTCCTGCATCTGAAACTGCTTTCCAGTATTCCTCTGCTTCAACTTAATTCAACCTTTACTATGAGTAAATATCTTCTCAGTTGTCATCACTTTCTAATTTCTGTTTTCTTCTGCATTTACTTATTGCTAAACTAACAGTGCCTGATAACTCTGCAAAATCATTTTGGGATACAGAACATATGAAAGCTGTGATCCCACACACAATGATGCCTTTGGGCTGATATGTTCTTGAAATTTCTGTCCTCAGTTCATAAATACTGGAGAAGTCAGGTATAACTATTCTGTTTCTAATGGAGGGCCACCTGCCATGTTAACCAGTCATAAGAAATTTATTGGAGGTGCTTTTCATGGTTTTTTCAGTCAGATGGAGGTAACATGAACCCATTCAGAGATTCTCTTGTGAAGTGCCCAGTGTAGCACATATTTTCCCTTCATTATATACAAGTAGCTCTTAGTGATGCTGATGGAAATTACAGGTGTGTGCTTTTAAAGGAGAATACAGATCTATACTGTGCAAATTACTTCAGAAAACAAACTCAGTTTATGGACATGGACTGTGCAGAGCTGAGCAGCGGTATATTTCAAGCAATGTTCCCTGCATACCACATAGTAAAGAGAAAAGGAGGCTGGGGAGCAAGGGAGAGTAGAGATCTGGATTTTAGAACTACTTTTAATAACAACCATGGAGGACAAAAACTGCAGAGTTTTGACTAGCTTCAAAATCACTTCTCACCTCTGGTTTTGAAATCTCCAGCCCAATTATTTGTTTACTTGATAGTGCTAAAGTCTTACTCCCCATCATTATTTGCTTTCTAGTAAAGAGCCAAAAAACCCCAGCAGTCCAAAGGTAACCGCACAACTAAATCACTTCCAGATGATAAGTCACACTCTGATGGTGAAAGCAGACTTTACAGTTTCAGTGTGCCAGGTAATATATGGCAGTCACTCAGTTGCTATTAGTTTTTGGTAACAGCATATGCACATACTGTTGGGTTTGGTTTGGGATTTTTTTGAGCTGGATTACAGTTGGCTAATACCACATACATGCAATATTTAGCTTGATTTCAATCCCAAAATCTCCCAAAAGGACAGACAATTCTAAAGCATCTATTATCCCTAGTCTCACTTCCACATAAATCATATTAATAATTTTTATTGTGATATTAATTGCACAGCAGTTTGAGTAGCCATCCTTAGGAGTCTGTATACGCTCTCTCCATATGCGTATTTGTGATGCCACCTTTACACACATGACCACTTCATGCCTTTCCCACAGGATCCCTAGCTCATTCACTGCTCAGGGTGAGTGTCATTCATTTATTGAAAAGCCACTAGATATTTTGCTTTCTCTATGTGTTTAACTTGTGGCCTAAATCCCTATCAACTATTGACCAGTCAGTCTTGATCTTAAGGAGTTTTAATTTAATTTGTTTCCCTTGATTTTGACGACTGTAGCCTCTAAGCAGTTCACAAATGTGTATTTATTTTCGGATCGCCCCTATTATTATCCCCATTTTACAGCTGGAAATAGAAGAACAGAGATGTGCAGTGATTTTGTGCTCAGTTTAAGACTCCTAATTTGTCAGGGTACTCATCATTATGTAATTCTTTTAGATATTCAGAGCAGAGCTCCCACTGAGTCCTGCTGCAGCTATGAGTGCTCAGCTCTTTTCCAAATCAGATCCTGGAGTCTCAAGTCAAGTATCCATATAACTGGGAACACGCAATTAGTGACCATGGTGCAAAATTTGGGGTAAGAACTTACTGATGTTGTACAAGAGACATGTGGCACCAGCAGGCAGGGATGCGTCCTGTTCTACAGACTGACATTCAACAGCTTTAAGCAAGATAATGTTCATAGCTTTCCCCAGTCCCTGAACTTCATTCAAAACACACCATTCCCTCTGAAACAAATGAGTAAGGGGCTGAACATCTCTCTTTACACAGTCCTGACTTATCTTGAGCAGCCTGAATACAGGCTGACACATCCTCTGTGGGAAAAAACTATGGCTTCCTCTATTCCCTCACAAGTGCATTGGTGTGAAAGGGGAAAAAACTGCCCGGATAACTTCAGCTCTGGTACTTGCTAACTTTGCATATTTGCTTTGGCAGCTCACAGACCTCTCTTAAGAGAGTGTTTGTAGGTAATTTCCTAGGTTCTTAATGAAGCAAAGTGGAAAAACAAAAATCCTATTATGTGGCATCATATTAACACCTCCATGCCTCACACTATTGGGGTTAACCCTTAGCTTCTCCATATGGACTTCTGCCCTCTGAGTTAACAGGGTAATTTGTAGCAATAATGAGTTGCCAGCTTCTCTGTGGACCAGAGGACACCTTTTCTAGGGACTGAGACCAGAGCAGCGCCATGACCCAGGGTTCTCATGATCCATTTTCTGCCCTGAAATGACCAGAAAAGGGGCTGTAGTGTCTAAAACATGTTTCCTCCTCTAGCTCCGTCCTACTCCCCTCTAAACATCTGTGTCCCATTCCTGTTCCTTCCTCGTATTTGGCTCCTTGGTTCAGCCACTGCTGTTCCTGTCTCCCAGCCAGTCTCAATTGCTCATTCTTTCTCTCTGTCAGCCTCTTAACTGAAGATGCTGGTCTCTCCCATCTGGGTTTTAAGTCCCAATCTCCCTGGGTCCCCCCACTCATCTTTCTACCTCCTGAATTCTGCTTCTTAGCTCCAGGTTTTTGACCATGTGTGAAGTTTCAAAGCCTTATCCCTGTTTCCTTGCCCCTTTTGATACCTGGTCTGTATTTCTCTCTGTCATCGTCCTCTTCTACTTTAGTCCTCCTGCAGCCACAGAGCCCCCCAAGAAGTGCTGAGGTAAATTACCTTCCACTGGGATAAAACCACCTGTCATCATCTAGCATGTCTCCCCTCCTTACTACAGATACTTTTTTTTAAATTACATCCCTTCAGGATGTCCATTTACACTTTTACTCTAAATAAGTGAGACATTTTTCATCCTTATGGCTGTGCTGCTCTTTCTGGAAGCAATCTGTCAGGTTAATGTGACTCAGCCCTATAGAAGCTAGCAATCAGTTTTTTAGGGAACATAATTTTCTCTGGCTGAGTAAATGCATATGTTAACACCGATGCTGGGATTCAGTGTTGTGCAGCTTTTAACCAAGATTTCAGCAGGGGTTTGCAGTAGAGGGGTGAGAAGTGGGGTCACTGCCTCGATTTCTTTTTGAGCTACCTCTGAAGAATGCAAGGCTCTGCTAAGCCAGACATTGCTGAAAATAAATAGAAATAAGGGTATGGGGAGAAAGTACATGCTGCTGTTCATGGAGTTCAGCCTTTAAAAGTAATGCTTTAATATTTGGGTACAGCAAAAAGCTTTTATCTTCAACGCAAGAGGTAAGTAAATATGTCTATATAATATATTTATGGATATATCTATACAGAGATCCTGATACAGAAACAGACACAGCCCATACTGTGGGCCTTATGCTTCATAATCTCTGTGCTTTCAAGTTTAGACTGTCAACCCTTGAAATAAGGGGAAGATTTGCACTTTACTGAGGAAGACCTCAGTCACATGTTCCTGACAATCTCTCAGTTTGCTCTGTGCTGAGCAATGGAGAGGGTGAAGTACTGGACACAAGTAAAATTTTTTCTTGCCTGTGTAGTTTTCCTATCACAAATGCAGGGAAAACATGGTGGTGTAACAACTCTCTGTTTTAAAATGGTATCCTGTGTGTGTGGCTCCTGCCCTGCATGTGAATGTGCATTCATAAATAAAGTCAAATATTTAAAAAAAAAAAGCTGACTAGTAACAAGGTATTTAGTCAACCAAATGTTCCAGAACTGTCATAAGGAGAAAGAAATAGTGATCTCAGGTTACTTCAGTTCACCATCAAGATCAGCTCAAAGTGTGAGTACAAAGCTAAACTATTTCATATGCTGCACATATGAAAATGGAGATGGAAAGTGATGAGCTCTTTATATGCCCCTTTCCAAATAAATTTGGAGAAGAGCTTAGGTGGTTAAGCAGGTCCCAAATGGCTTCTGCTGCTGAAATAGTCTATTGATGCTTTATTTTTCCCTTTAGATTTTCCACAACATTAAAGATTTTAAACTACCAAATATTTCTTTCTAAAGGGGAATGGAATGAAAAGATGTCTTACATGATTTATTACAAATTCAGAGGGAAATACTCCCCTTGTAAATAGTTCTAAAAAAAATAGCATCATCAATTTAGATGTTGACATGCTTAATATTTAAGGGTCACACTGACCCGAAGGTCTTTAAGGAGAACTTCCCATGCAAAGGAGTTGATTTCAGTGGAAATTGACTGAAGTAGGGCTTCTGCTTTCCAGTAGGTGATATCTCTCTGAACCTCATTTTGTGATTTCCAGTACAACTTGCACCTAAGTTCATCCTGCAGGCTCCCATGCCACAGCCACCCTCACACTGCAGGCACCTGGGCTGAAACCTCATCAGGTGTGTGCTGATGTTTGGGAACAAATGGGTTCTCCAGCACACAGGGGCTGACACTGGAAGTCAGAGCCCTGACAGGACTTTAACTGGTGCTTACCTTGTTCTCAGCACATACTGTTCCTGCTCAGGCTGTCTGCTCAGAGGTTGTAACAATGAGTGCAAGCAAGCACAAAGTGAGACCAAATCATCTTATCAGTTGCACACGGCACAGCCTTCCAAAAGGTTCTTTGCCCTCACAGCCCAGTTTTCCTTTGGCAGCTCACACAGACAGTGAATGCCAGCTCTTCCAGAGATGACTGTGGCTTCTGGCCACCTCCACATCCAGGCCAGTCCAGCAGCCTTCCCAAAGGGGCAGAGCAATGTGCATTCTCCAAGCTGCAGGGTGTTCGATACTTAACACATCAAAACTTGTAGAGCAGCTCTTATCATAAGAACAGGCTGTATTTCCACTGGAAAAAAACCCTCCACACGTATTTTGTTTTATGTTCTATTAATATATTTATGATTCTAAAGTTTGCGTGTATTTAGGGATTTTTTTTACCATTAAACTCAGTGTTCTAGAAAAAAACCCAACTTAATTTAGAAAAGCTACTCAGCCTGTTTTCTGTCTTTCTGTTATTATTCAATATAAAAAAGATATTGTAAGTGCATATTCCACTGAATATGCGGTTTGGCAGCGAGCAGCTATTCAGCTGCCCTGCTTCTGCCTCAGAGTTTATTCAGGTCATAAATGAGACATATAAGCATTTGAGTTAAGATTTATAGTTACATTAACTGTATCAGAAGCTTTTTGTACTTAATGTAAAACACACTGTAGGAGCTCAACATTGCTTTATTCCACAATACACTCAATATTAGACATGTTACCTCCTGTAATTACTGACATTAATAGCCTCAGGAATAATGGAAAGGGAGTTAAACACCAGTGTGGTAGATGTGAATGGACTTTATAGTACATGTCATTTGGAAATATTGTATGAGTCATTAAATTTGTACTTAATATTTCTTCATTTAGTAATTAAGCAATGACCCAGCAAAACAATGTCCTCACTTTAACACATAGGTCAGATTTTACTATAAAATCAGTGAAGTGTTTGCCAAGGATTTAATTTAAATCCCATTAAAGATTCAACCCGGTCCTGACACAGCAAAATTGAACCTCTTGCAGACAACTTTTAGGAGAAAGTGGGGACCAGGATTTGTACAGCCCCCTCCAACACCTCTGAGTGACTCATGCAAGGCTTTAACCAATATTGCATAGGATAATTTTCTTCTGGAAAGGAGGCTGAAGTCACCAGCAGCTCAGGCAGGAGGTCTTATGTGTCTTCCATACACCAAACATTTGCTAATTTGGAGGTGTTATTTTTATCCCAGCTCCCTCAAATTATATTTTTATAAGTAATCTCTTTCAGAAAATCCCACATCTTTCATTGCTTGTTCATTTGCAAATAGATGCCCATTCTAAGCCTTTGCACAGAAGCAGCCCACTGCTGCTTCACAAAGGCCTTGAAAGACTGGGAAAGCACAACACCGAGGTTTCTTAAGGAAATAGTATCTCCAGAATGAAGACACTGTCTGAAATATTTAGGATGATGAATATACCTGTAGTGCATACTTTACTGTCTTTTACCTCTATGTATTGGTTAAGATAACACCCACGTGCACACAGTAACCATATTAGCATTCAGATGAACCCCTTTAGCTTGATGCTAATAGTACATTAAGGAGAACAAAGAAGAAAATAGAACCCATATTTACCTATAACCCTGGTCTATTTTGAGATCCCAAGGCTTTTATGTTAATAATAAAAACACCAATAAATCCTTATCTCTTTGCTTTTTAAGCCTGACAGATAGTCTTTGAAGCACTATTGCATTTATTTCTTCCAAACAGATGTGCAATTTATGTTTTATTTGAAAGCAAACCTTAGCATTATAGAAGACACTTGTGCTAAAGTAATAACACAAATACATCTTCCATCACTGGGTGAAACCTTCTCAGGAAAGTCTCCAGTCCCCATGCCATATTCCAGTGCCTTGCTGGTATTCTTGGAACAGCTTGTTTGATACTGGTAACTCATATCAGTCATTTCACAGAGATCTCAATGGAGTCTGTCTGAAAACAGAATTAATACAGTAGGTTTAAGCAGGGAGACATCTAAGCCCCCAGCCCGCATTTGCAAGGAACACACTGTAAGGAGAATGTTTAAATGCTAGTTTTGAAAAAAATCTGCAGTGCATTTCCTTAAAAAAAATACTCAGAGAATCACATATGTGACTTTTTCTAATTGTGCAAGAAATTTTATGCCTTTGTGTACGTTGGAAATGTGCAAATGGGATATTTGGGTTTTGTTCTCTTACATCTTTATTAGTGTAGTTTGGACCACTCACACAGTACAGAATTGAAAGTAAACACTTCAGGGATTTTGAACAGCTCAGCTGTGGTCCTTACAACAGAAAAAATGCAGAACAACACTGGTGGATGATTCACTGGACCTTTCAGGTCCCTTATGGCTGGTGAAGGTGACCCAGCAAGGGCTCCTGAGGCTGATATCTATTGGTCCTCCCTAGGGTCAGCTACCCACACAGTTCCAGCTCACACAAGTAAATGTCTCTTAACCATCACTGTGAATCACTCCAACAGCAGATTTTCCCTCCACTCTCTGAATGATACAGCAGATGCCTTGAGGGTCTCAGGCATTGGAAGATGCGTGCCTTGCCAGATCAGAGATACTGACAACTGTACTTCTGGCATATGGTACTGCCACCCATCTGCCATGAGCCTTCAGGAGTTTACTGGCTGGGAAAAGTGATTAGTGTTGCCTGAGGAAAAAATTCTAATCAGAAGTGGGAAGGAGTTATGGACCTTTACCCCTGCACCTAGAAGGAGACATGCAGCATTGCTCACCTCAGAGGGACACAGCAGTCCAATAGGTAAAACAGGAGGCTGAACTGTGGCTGTCTTCTCTAAGGACATGCCCACGCGGAGTTTTGGGCTTCCTGAAAGAACATGGTAACAGTGAGGTAAATGCCCTTCCAAAGGCAGTCCCCCTCATTACTCACCCTTTTCTTCCTGTGTTTTCCAACCTGGAGTAGGGTTGGTTTGTGCCATTTTCAGTACCTTAGATTTACATCTGTGCTTTCCCTAGGGATGCACAGTTGTAAATTGTGGAACACAAGTGATAAGCCACCCTCCCACTCCTGACTCGCCATAAAGTTATTATTGATAATTGTTTCTACTGCAAGTGAAGCATCAGGTAGGATCATGCCCAGTTGTGCTCACAATTGTACAAAATAGAGGAAGATACAGAAACATTTCACGAAACACTACAGTCCTACACAAGGTGTGTGTGATGTGGTAATTAGGGATACTGTCCTCTTGGTGGCAGAATGAAGTCTATAGAAAAGCATACTGAGAAACCAAAGGATCACAGTAATTTGTGTCAATTTTACCTTCTGATCTATTTGAAGAGTCTTTATTAAAAAGATAAATGGCAGAAGCAAAAAATGCTGCCCTGGGAGCAGTTCAGATGTATACTAACTGCAAACAGCTCTGCACATCGATTACATATCGTATGGCTCCTCCTAGTGAAACCCTGCAGAAACACCTGTGGAGTGATTTTCCTCCCTTCCAGTACTTCCACCACATCCTGAACTGCAGTTACTTAAGGGACAGAGCAGCAGGGGGGTGCTGGAACATTGTGGAAGGGGTGCAGCAGTCTTATTGTGTTATTTGCAGTTTTACTTCCTAAACAAAACTCTGCCTTCAGATGCCTGTGTTTGGCTGCTGCTGGCTTCTGTGGCTTCTTTGCACGTACATGTTTCCCAGTTACCCATTGGGCCTTCATAAATCAAATACCTGTCTCAAGGAGCTTCAGAGTGAAAGCATAAGCTGCGAGAGTTTGAGCTTACAAGACAATTGTCATCTGTTATACAGCATAAATCCTCTTTCACACTTCTGGTAGTTCCTACCCTCTCTGGAAAGCACAGCAGGTGAATCGTAAGGCAAAACTTGGCCTTACAGCTTCTAAAACATTGCACTTTGCATTCATACAGAGAAAATAAATCTTTTATCTGAGTTACTTATTTGTTATTATAGTTGGATATTTCATTTGGGTAGTAAATGTCATTTTTGCAGTTGAACCAGTTTTGCTGTAATGATAACTTCATGTTTTAGTCATAAATAAATGCCAACAGCAAAAATAAAAATAAGGTCATAGGGAGAAAAGAATCTTCATTGTTGATGAAGTTAATAATGAAAGGAAACAAGTAAAGGATTTGGTAGAAATATTAAGAATTCACACCTTAAAATTTCTGCAACTTTTTATCTGGAAAGCTTTGAAATCTTGAGTTAATTACAGGAGATGAAAAAAGTTTCACCTCTGAAAGGAGGTGACTAATATGAGCTTTAGAAGGTTTCCCCAAAGTCTGTAAGAGGAGTTTTCTTATGAGGTATTTGTAGGAAAAAAAATCCTCCTCCAAGCAAAACAAAAGTACAACTGATCTATTTGTCTGTCCATTAAAGGACCTGTCCTGTCTGTGTGAAATAGTATTTAAGTGAGTGATTTAAAGCAATATACTCCACAGTCAGTTCTTGGTAGAGACACATCTTTGATAAGCTTCCTCATGGTTTGCTCAATCCTCTTTTACGTGTTATGCTTGGTTCCATCAGGTACTAGGGGGGCATGAAAAGGAGATATTTGGGATGGAAAGGCACTGCAGTTTAGAAAAAAATGGACAGAATTCCTTAGATACAGGACGCTGTTTATAGCAAAACTTACTCCTGTCCTGAAGCTGGGATAAGCCTCTGTGACTAGCTCTCTCCTGTATCCTAAATCTGACAGCATATCTTTCCACAGCTAATAAGCTGGAAGCTGCAAAAACTCAAAAGAGCTGCAGGCACAATGCTCACACAGTAAGAACCTAAAGCTAATGTCAGTCCCACTGGGAGGGAATACTTTGCACGGGCACAGAGATCCAATAGATAATTGGACTATGCAAATTATCTATTAATGTTTCAGGAACAGATCCTGAAATAATTGGTAAATTAAAACCCGGGCAAGAGTTGACTCCGAGGACTTCCCTGAATCCTTGTCTGACTCTGAGTCTCATCACTGCTATTTCATTGTATTACCTGTGATGGATGCAAAGCTCCAATTGATGAACAGTTGTTCTTCCCTTACAATTAGGTATAAATCTGTTATGGAAATCCTACTGGTTATTTCTCAACTTTCTTGAAACGACTCTCTAAACACAGCTGCCTCACAGTCATGGTAAACATTCTTCACAAAGGCCAGTTTGCTCTACAGGCCCCAAGGAATGTGACAGCTTGATACCTGGATAAGCCTGGGCTCAGTTTCTGTTTCTACAGAAAAGCTGGAGTCTCCAGTGGATGTTGGTAAACAAACCCTGGAGCCATTACTTGATAGGGATCATAAGCTGTTACTCAGCACCTTGCAATATGGAGTTGGATGTGACCTAAATGAAAGAAAATAAAACGTCAGAAAAGTATTTCAGAAATACCTGAGATGAATCATTGCACACAGAGCAAGCTGGTACCGAGGTGTTGTGCCCCGTTACTCATCTGTTAACCTGTGGCCTGACTTGATCACCATGCAACAGGCTGAAGTACTCACTCAAGTATCTGTAGCTGTTGATAGGCACAAAACCTCTTCCCCAATGTCCATGTATGTCCAGATTTAAGTATGGGAACAGAAGGAAGGGTAATAGGGAGGGAGAGTGGGATGTTGAATCAAGATTTGTAATTCCTGTTATCAAGTATAGGGACTTCTTGTCTGGAAGATTAAGTCATTTTAATCTCGGGTGTCTGAAAGCAGAGCCTAGGTAGATTCATGTTAGAAGCAGCATGCAAAAGAGTCAGTACTGTTATCCACTAGATAAGTATATTTTAAATCAATTTAGTTCTCCATTGCATAGAAGGGTTTATGTTTTCCCAGGAGTTCAATATTAGAAAGGATATGTTATATCTCAAGGTCTTAGAACAAATACCACCCAGTAAAATTCAAACTGCTGAGGAGCCTGATCCCTCTGAACTTTTTGCTGCTTTCTGGGAGCTTCTGTTTGTTTTTGTGGTGGGGAGGCCACATAGGGAGTGTTGGAAAGGACACAGGTAAAAAGCTATTATTGTTGGTGTAGGACCAATTTCATCTCCATGACTAAGACTGAGTGAAATCCACTGATGAATAAGATATTACTTGCTCTGGTACATGATGGTAGAATTAGGCCCAGAAAGAACATACCTGGAAACCTGGGCTTGACTGTACAAGTGTTAGGCACCATCCATGAAATGCCGGGCATGCCAATGCCAAGCAGCTTCTAGACTCACTTGGCAGCGCAGGGAGGGCTGTGTTCTGCCCACAACTGGGCACAGCAGATCACCTGGGTGGTTTTAAGACACTAGTTTGCCTGCAAAGACTTGTTCTCTCCATGCACTGTGATCCACTTGAAGGGACTGTTGTCCCATGAATCAGCAGAAAGGTTTTCAGGTTTGCATCCTTGCAGGCAGACAGATACAATGACATGAAGGAAGAGCAGAAAAAAACAGAGAAGATTTCTTAAGTACTTCGAGACGTGACTCACTGGATCTCAGGAAGGACTACAGGACTTCCATAGTATTGAAGTGCTCGTAAAGTAAAAATGGGCTTCAGGGGCAGAGCATATTAGCAGAGAAGCCCTTGTTTTGTTGTTTAAGTGATCTCATTCAAATGCAATATTGATACCAGAGAAAGAGGGAATTCACAAAGTTATAACTATAATCCTGGGACTGGCAGAGGGAAGGATGAAAAAAGAGAAACCTTCTGTCAGTGAGAGATAACCTGTTCCTTGAAAGTGTGTTGATCTTGTTTCCTCTGGTCTTGTGTTATGGCAAATAAGGGAATCACCATCATCACTATCAACACAGTATTTGCCTTCTTTAAAGCAGAGGACACCATACGCTGGATGAATAAGGCTTGAGTCTCTTTAATAGCCTACTAGTTATTCTCAAATATTGTGTGATTGACTCCAGCATACGAGGGAGCTGGATATAAACAATGCACTTAGCACAGTATTACCTTCATGGTCAGAGGGGAGATAGGACAGGAGTGAGTGAGAGAGAACCCTCTGGTATATGAATACTCTCTGAATGACAGTGCCTGTAGCCTTGCCATGACACAACAGAAAGTCACAGTCTCATTCTCTGTCACTGCAATGTCCCATCCCAAATGATGCAGATTAATTTAATCACACACAGGCCTGAAATATTTTCCAAGGCAAAAACCCCAGTTTCTGTCACTAATACAAAAGTGGAAAATTCCAAGCACAGTTAAGCTCAGAGACTTTCCTTGACCCTAGCCATTCACCAGGCAAGGGTTATTCTAACCACAGCTCACAGCAATCTGAGAGCTGCTGCCGAGATGCTTCCCGATTTTAAATGCAAAGCGGCGCTTTAAGAGGATGGCTGGCAGACCGAAGGGGAAATGCGACAGCTGTGGCTGCGGGAGCAGTAGGGATCCGGCCTTACTGCAGTCACCACTAGACAATGGGATCACCCCTTTTGCCAGCTCTGGGCAGGACCCAGAGACTGCCTGGTGGGCCAAGGGCTTGCAGCATGATGGTTTAGATGGGGTAGGCACGCTGACTGTAATCCAATGCCTGGAGAAGGAGCTTCGATTATCTGTTTCCTTCTCCCCTAGGGGTGCTTTCCCAAGACCTGTGAAAAAAACCCCACGGCAGCTGCGGGTCACACCTCCACTCCGAGACGGCCGGGGGGCATTGATAGTCCGACCCTGAGCTCCTTCTGGGCTCCCCAGTGTCAGACGCGCACACGGGACTTTTTGGAGGGTGGTGGATGCTCCCAGAGCGATCTCAGATAAACAGGAAAAGAGGAGTATTGCTACAAAGAGCTAATCACTCTTGATATGATCCTGGCAAGAGAATAAAACTAGGTTTCCCTGAAGAACAAAGCTGTAATGCTCTTGCCTCCCCTTCCTGCAAATTTAGACAGCCCCAAAGACCGCGGGTGTGGGCAGAGCTATTTCTCTCGCAGACCACTTTTTTCTACCGTGCAGTGTGTAGAAATATTCTAGAAGAAGCACAACAGCTTCTCCAGGCAAGCCACCTTGGCAAACCGGCGGAGCGGAGTTGCCCCTCCAGCCGGCGGGGGCTGCGCCCGACCGGAGCGGAGCTGGGAGGGCTCCCCGCCGCCGGGCCTGGCAGCCCCCGCCCACTCCTGCCCGGACTTCAGGCTTTTGCCGGCAGAAGCGTCACTCTCCAGACTCAAAAAAATATGTTTTTCTCGCCCGCTCTGTCCACATTGTCGTGGTGTCTACTCCCGCCCCTTTCCCGTGCGCCTCAAAGGTTCAAGGAGAGATGTAAAAAACAGGCAGAAGTGCCTGAGTTTGCTACGTTTGCTTCTGACGCCAGAAGGGATTTAGGGATATTACCGGCAGCTTATTTAGAGAGTCCAAAAGCACACCAAGAGCAAAATAAACGAGCAGAAAAAAAGACATAGGGTTTAAGCACGCAGTCGGGGAGCAGCGGCTCAGGAGCCGGGGCAAAGGCTGCACTGGTTATTCCGGCAAATCTCCCGGTAAAGGAACCACGTCCCATACTCTCAGAAAACGTCCCAGTTCGTGTAAAACACAACTAGTGTTGAAAACACACACACACACGTACACATGTATTTATACACACAACTCTCTCTCTCTGTTATATATATGCAACTATTTATGGATAGTGCAGTGGGAAAGGGCTGTGTCATACCGATCTCCTTACTGCCGGGATAGAAAGTGGGGACATTTCTAGGCCCGGAGGCTCTCTCTGCTCCCCGGCAGCCGGGGCCAGGGCTTTCTTCTCCCGCGGAGCCGAGGAGGACACTACATGCAGCAACCGCACCATGGTGCGTGGTGTCAAGGCAGGACGGGCCCGATGCGTCACCCCCGCTGGTCCTCTCTTTCCGAGGGGTGCTCCAGCTGGAGGTGAGGGATGGGGTGGGCAACATGAGACGACCCGGTGTACAGCTTCCCTTTCAAAAAGCTGGCTTCTCCTAAGTGATAAACACCCTTGCGATCGCGAATTTTACCCCGTTCACAGTCGACATTGCTTCACTGAATCCCCTTCCTCCGCGTGCAGTCACAAAAAGCAGAGGCTGTGTCCCGCGGGGGCCGGGTATCGCCCCCGGGGACTGGGAGAAGGGAAAGAGACGCTGTGAAAGCAGGGAGGAAGGGACAGGCTCACGCAGTTTTCTTTTGGTCGCCTTGAGCTGGCGTCGGGCGGGTGTCACCTGGGGAGGTTGGAAAACGATGCTCTTGCGGGGAAGAGCCCGTGAGGTCCTTCAGTGTCACGGCGGGGGTCCGACTTCACTACACAGCCGGGCTCTTGGAGCAAGCGTCATTCACTCCCTGCGCTCGGCCTTTCCACGCCGATCCACTAAAATAGAGCCCAGAGCCTGTAAATTCCTTTCCCCACTGCCAGTGAATTTGCACATCCTAACAGCCCAACACCTGTCCCTTAGCCCAACGAATGGGCACTCGCATGCACCTAGCCAGATACATCCACCTAAAGAAGACGGAATACAATGTTCCCCTATACATTCAAAGAAAATACTGACCAGGCAATACGAGCACAAAAACTATACCTGACTTTTAATAAAAGCATTCCTGAAAGACAAACTAAAAATAACTTTTATCATTTAAATTACATATTCCCAATGTAATTCTACCTCTTTCGCATGTTTTTTTCTCTGAAGAGAATGCTCAGATTTGTTTGTAAAAGAGAAACGGTATTTTATGCATATAGGCATTGAAATACTGCAGGTAATAGTCACAGAAATTTTGAACTTGAAGAAAACATCCATAGTTTTTTAAAAGGAAGTTGTACGGTTATTAATATAGGAAGCTGGTCTTGATAGCATATTTTGTATCTTCTACATCGCTGTAACGGTGCAAATATAAAATGATTGTAAATTTGCAATACCAATACATTAATAATTCAACTGCAATTATTTGATTCTTTTAAATTAATTTTTCCATTCAGAACATTGCAATTATTTGGTTTTGCAACTATATTTAACAGGAGTGAGATTTATAATACATAAATTATTATTTTCTTTTGATAGTCACCATTTACTAGTGGAAGGTATAGCTTAAAAACCACAAGGTAGAAAGGGCACCTTATTCAAATCCTATGGAAGACCCCACCTTCATCCTAAATTGTGTGCATACAAAAAACAAACAAACCCTTCAAATGTGCAGAACAACTGGATGCTGTTCATTTTTTTTCCTCTAAGTGACATTTCATCTTTTTATAAGTGGAGGGTGTTCACATATATGTGAAGAGAGATAGAAACTGTGTAGCTCATACTGTGATATCCAGAGACTAAGAAGCTGTCCACAAAACTCTGGATGATGTGAGAGAGATGTCGGACAAAGATCTGCATGTTTTGACAATGAAACTGAGATTAATTTCCCAAACTGCTGAGCGGTTGCTGAGTTCATAGATATGGTAACTAATCAATGAATCTGCACCCAAGCCCCACCTCAGCCACTGCATGCTGCCTCTGCGAAGTGACCAGCAGCAGGTCTTTGCAGCTAAAGGGTCACTTGCCTGGGTTAGGCCTTGGTTCCGGGTCTCGATCCAGGAAGCCAAGAGATATTCGATAGATGCCGCATGGACCTGGGTGGGGAGCTTCCCACTCGGCCTCCTGCAAGGAGGGCACCTGTGATTTCCCTGATTTAGGATAAGTATCCACCTTTACCATGGAGAGAAGCCCTGGTCCAGGGGTGTGGAAAAACACCATGCAGCATCCCCAGGAGGGCTACGTGGGGTCATTCGCAGCAGTTATTATTGGACCTCTTGCCAGCAAACTTTCTCTGGAGGCATTGGCATCACCCTTTTCTCCATCACATACGTCTCCTACAAGCATATAGGTCACAAGCATGTAAGTCTCCTACAAGCAGCAGGAAAAGCCCACACTTCCCACAGCCTTTATGTTCCTCTGCCCCATTGCTGAACACTTTCTGCCTTATTGGGCATTCTGAGATGACCTAAAATGCCCCGAGGTCAAATGTCCCACACGGGGATATTTCAAATCTCATCCTTGGTGAGAAGGAAAACTGTCAAGAGAAACACCAGTAAGATCAGGGCAGTGGCAGGTGGTCAGCAGCAGGGCCTGTGACATGGTCCCTGTGCCAGGGCCAAGTCGGTGGCACTGGGATCCGATGGAGCCTGAGCCGCGGCCAAGAGCGAGCAGCTCCTGTGGAGCGCGGAGCCGCCCATAGCTGCTGAGACTCTGCTTCGATGCTCAGCACAGTGCTGTACGCAGCAAAATTCCCTCACCTTCCTCCCTCCGGCTACACCGCTGGAAGCGATCCCAAAGCAGAGTGTGTGGATCGGTTTCTTGCACACCGGGTGAAAGAACCCGTTTCGGGACAACACATGGAATGTAAAGGCCGTATTCGCCTCTCCAGCCTGGGAGTTCCCCCCATCGGGACTCAGTTGTCAGGAGCGGGGCTCTTCTGTAGCCCAGGCGCCGGTCCTGCTGCGCCTTCTCCCTGGGTGGTAACTGGGATTTGGGTTTGGAACAGCTGCAGGAGGGGACAAGGGATCGACCCGACTTCCCGGGTTGCTGGCTGCGGGCCGCCCGTCTTCCGCATCTTCTGGGCTACACGCGTCCCTCGGGGCTGGATGAGGGTCCCGGCAGGGAAATACCCTTGCCAGACACCTAAAGGCTCTGGGACAAGGACATCAGCGCTTGCAGAAAAGGGGTATATGGGAAGAGTCAGAATACGACGGGCAAGCCAAAATGCCACTCAGCTCGGCGACTGATGCCACATCCTCCCTGCGTTGCTCGTTACGGCTGCATTTGGCAGAAAAACCCATGGAGAAGTCACTCTGAAATGTCATTTTCTGACTCTGCCAGAATCCCGACGGGAAAGAATCCTCCTCGCCGAGCGGCATCTGCTCTTCCCGGGAGGGGAGTCCCGTTTAGGCGGGCAGTGGCGAGGGACAGCAATCTTCCCGCAACAGCGATCTTCTCCAAAGGAAATAAAAATTGTGTATTTACAGAATTATTCTGCAATAAATATTGGGGGTCTTCAACTTTGTAAAAGAGCTGGGTGGGTTTTACCCTTTTCGTATTACACCGCAGCTGCAGGAGAGAACCGTTTTGCAAACGAAACCTAGAGAGCGAAAGACGGCCCCCTTGCCCTGCCAGCCCGGGCGCAGCGGCTGTTCGGCGGCCGAGGGCTGTTCTGGCCCGTCCCGCTGGGCTGTCGGACCCTCCCGGCCCCGGGCTGTGCCACCGAGGGGCTTCTGGTGGAGGAGAGGCGGCGCGGGCTGCTGAGTAACTGCGATACGGCACTTGAGTGGTTCGCTGCAGCGCTGCTGGGATAACGCTTTCATTTTCACGCGGGGTGTAAGCGGGCACAGTTCGACCCCGGATCCGCCGTGCAAAAAAACCAAATGAGTTTCATCGCAGAAACTTTGAGCCCGAGAGGAAGAAACTTTCGTTTAGTTTATGAAATTCCGCAAATTCCGCGTGCACCCCACGCCCGGTTACGTCTTTGTTCTTTCATGTCGAAAGTAATTTGTTTTCACGCGCATCAATAACGTCACCGTCTCTCTGGGGTCGACGCTGAGGCCCTCCTGAGGACCCACGCAAGGCAGGAAGGGATGGGACAGGAAGAAAGGGCAAATCGGGTCTCTTTTATCGTATCCTTTTGTTGTTGTTGTTGTTGTTGTGGTTGGTTTGTTCCAGTTTTATTCTCTCAACAAAAGAAGACCCTCAGGGGTCGACCGAGTTTTCTACAGGCAGTAAAACATTAAAATGGCCACAAACCTTTCAGCACAGACCAAACTGCTAGTCTTCTCTTCTCTTCTCTTCTCCTCTCTTCTCTTCTCTTCTCTTCTCCTCTCTTCTCTTCTCTTCTCTTCTCCTCTCTTCTCTTCTCTTCTCTTCTCCTCTCTTCTCTTCTCTTCTCTTCTCCTCTCTTCTCTTCTCTTCTCTTCTCCTCTCTTCTCTTCTCTTCTCTTCTCCTCTCTTCTCTTCTCTTCTCTTCTCCTCTCTTCTCTTCTCTTCTCTTCTCCTCTCTTCTCTTCTCTTCTCTTCTCCTCTCTTCTCTTCTCTTCTCTTTTCTTCTCTTCTCTCTCATTTCCTACTCTATCAGCGAAAAAAAACCCCAAACA
The DNA here is from genome assembly GCA_013398115.1 of Falcunculus frontatus. Lineage (NCBI taxonomy): Eukaryota > Metazoa > Chordata > Aves > Passeriformes > Falcunculus > Falcunculus frontatus. Next base: position 489,706 of record VZRV01005762.1, on the reverse strand, counting down.
CCTCGGTGTTTTGTGACTATGTAATGCAGGGGAAGACATGTTTTTTAAGGAAAACGCTGGCAGCCCTTTTTCACCCGGACCGGCAGCCGTGTTCTGTGCGCTGCACGACACAGGTGTTCCCACCTGAAGAAGAACCTCAGGTCATCTCGGAGGTCCAAAGCAACAGGACATCAGCGAGCCTAATGTATAGGATGAAGGTATCCGCGTACACATTTTTGGACAAAGTGTTTTTGCACAAGTAAAGCTATAGGAACTGGAAATCCTTAGAGATAAAGAATCGGGAGAAAGAAAAGATGCACTTCCAAGCCTGATCAGGAAGGATCGTCACCGGCCTTAGGTGCCGAAGACAAATATTTAAGGGGTCGGGTTAACCGTGGGAAAGGATTAGTGGACCCAGATTCAAACACGGAAACTTCCTCCCCGGCGGAGCCACTTGTGGGAAGGCAGCCCGTGCCTCTGCTCGCCGTCCCTCTCCCCACCCACCCCGAACCCCTTCGGCCTCACTCCGTGGGACTGCACGGCTGCAGCGAAGGAGAACCTCGCTGGCAGCAAAGGCCCCCTCCACCAAAGAGACGAGGGAGGGGATAATTATTCTTCCACTGTAAGACATTCGTCATTATAAATCGTCAAGCGAAGTACCGCCGCGAGTTGTGCAGGGAAGCGCCCCAGAGCCGCTCTTGGCTTACAGCTGCCTTTCGTGACAACGCAGCCGGGAGATAAACCGGCACTGATTTAAGTCGCCATGCAGGAGAGTTCCTAAGTTCCCCGTATCCTTAGGTGTGCTGGGCTCCCTCGGCGCAAGCGGGAGCTGGCAGCCTGCCGCCCACGCTCTGCTCGGCCCCCTCCTGAACCCAGCGGGGCATCGCCAGAGACACCCGAAACGCTTCTTGGTGTAAGCAGACGGGGCTGCCCCTCACCTTCGCTGGCTGCGTCTCCCGGGCCCCCGCTGGAAGGGCTCTGTCCCTCCCCTTGCCGTGGCACAGAGGAGCGAACCTGAATCAGTGCGTGATCTCAAACGAAAGCCACGAAGAAAAACAACGCCTTTCGAAGTCAGACTTGCTGCTGTGTGTCCAGGAAGACGACAGAGCTACCAGGACTCTCAAACGCCTCTGGTTGCTTGAAAGCAGCTCGAAAATGCAATTATTCCTGTAGGTGGCACTGGTACTAGGTGTTGCAGAAGCGAAGGCAGAAATGGAGAAAATTGCCTAGGAATTCCCAATTGGTTCCTATAATTTAAGGCAGAACAATAGAGTTATTTTTTTCATTTACTCTAAATTCATGTAACATGTGACAAATGAAAACCCGATTTCTTTATTAGAACAAAATACGCTTTTAAAATCTGGCTGGCTGTAGCTTAATGGTTTGGTCCGCAAGAATTGTCTGTTCCCCTACATGCCATTAAACAAATCCTAGCGCAAATAGAAATTAACTCAACACGGCTCATTCAAGTCAAATGCTTGCACCAGGAAAGCCCTAATGAGACACTGTCTGGTTTCCAGAGGGGCTGCTAAGTACGACTGGCGACAAAGTTATTAAATCTGTCCAAGCATCTAACACATCATTAAGACACCCCACCTAACCCTCCCAACCTCGATCTGAATATTCAAGCGAGGGTGAAAGGGATATGACAGTGGCACCGATGCCATAGGCCAGGTGGAACTCCCCGCGCCGGGGAGAGGGACTGGGACAGCCCCGTGTCTTGGCAGCGGCGGGAAGCGCGGACGGGTTTGACGGGGAAATTCAGTCCTCGGGGACGTCCTTAACCAGTCCCCGGCCTTTCTCCTGGTTTAGCACTGCTGTGCGTTTATTTCACCTGTTTATTCGTCTTCGGCGTCTTCCAGTTAAGTGCACGCACATGCTCTTGCCTTCACTGCAGAGGGTCTGTACGGACCTGAAACGGCGGAGTCAACCCCAACAGGGTAACCGGGTCTGTCGGTCTCCTCCTTTCTCCTGAGAATGGGTCAAATGCCCGTACTCCCTCTCCACGGGTCGTCTGAGCTTCTACAGACCCTGCCCTTCTCCCACCAGGCCGGGGGACAGCTCCCCGCCGTGTCCTAGGGACTGAGAGTCCCGGCCGGGCCGGGGAACCAGCCAGCTGCGAGCGGCGGGAGAAGCTGCTCGAGAACGAGCTCCAGCCCAATCTCCGACACAGCCCGGCACCGCGTGGGCATTTCCTAACTGCTGAAGCTGAGCTTCCCTGCTCCTGAACGTCAAGGAGGAGAGCTTTGCAAGAGGCTGCGTCCTTATCCCAAAAGCAGGACACCTAAAAGCCTTGTGTCTCGATTTCTTTCTATGTTTAGTTTTCTTCAGATTTTGGGTCTGTGACGGCAGAAGTGACTCCAAGACCCGATTGTATTTTGCCCATCATTGCTTCATAATTATGCAGGAAATATCCAGACATGGCTCATTTTTATCTGATGAAACTTTGTTAAACAAAATTTCATCCTGTTATATGTCCATTCTCCGCCTTGTCCCCGACGTTAAAACAATTTCTTAGACTTGAAATCACACACTCTGACACGGCACAGCTCCCTCTCTACCTCGCAGCTTGGGAGAGCTTCGGAGTTGTTGCGTGTAATTCCGTGCAGGTTTGAATATTACGTTAATTAAATTAAGGTAAAAATATCCCCCTCGAAATCACAAGTAAATGAGCGCGGGCAGTTTACACAAACACAAATGTATAAGCCGATGGCTTTTAGCGGGCTAAAATAAGGTAGCAGGCAGTAACAAGAAACGTGACATCTACCAACGACGGATCCGCAACTTGTGCAAGGATCATTCTCAAAAAGCCCTTTTCCCCCTAAGAGGGGAGGAAAAGTGGAAAACAAGGCCAGCCCCTGCAGAAGGGCGGAGGCCGGGGGTCGCCAAGAGGTTAGGGAGCTGTGGGGGGACCAGCGGTCCCTGTCTGCAGCGGTCCCTATCTGCAGCCGCGCGCCGGCTGGAAAGGACGTCTCCCTGTGAAAATCCCCCTTCTCTTTTGCACAAGCGTGTGCCGGTGCATGCGCTCTTGTCCCAGGCTACGAGATGGGGTCAGCACACCTGAGAGCTGGGGGTCAGGCCGGGTATTTTCAGGCTCTCAGGCCCGGAGGGGGAGCAGGAGCGGCGAGGTCAGCCAGGACGGCGAGCAGCCCCGCACCCTCTCCCCCTGCCTGCCAAGGCACGCAGCCCCCGCTAACCTACTGCGCTCAGCTATTTTGTGGCATAAGGAAATGCAGATGGCAGCCAGTGATGCGTGGAGGCCCCTTCATCCTGCGTTTGGTTCCCCGCAGAAAATGGGAATGATCCCTGGAGATTCCGTGGGATTTTATACCCCCACGTGTAGGAATAGCTCTGTGCAAAATGAAAGCCGCGTTTCAAAGCTCCGTGGGTCTCATCTCTCTCCATTCCACACAGCACCTTCCCTCCGGGATGGGTCACCTCTGGACATAACTCAGGGTTGTCGCTGGGTTGTCGCTAAGCTTCCACCTGCCTCTGCCCGCTTTTCCCTGCCTGCCTTTCAGAGGCGTCCAATATCTCCTCCGATACCCGCACCGCGTTAACCCCTCACCCGTGCTCCGACTCCAAGATGCTCTTTGCCCACCAAAATGTCTGCATCGCTTCCGGGGGCGGATTTCGCGGCTTTGAGCCGCATGGCAGGAGCCGGGAGCAGGGAAGACAGGGCAGCTGCGACAGTCCCTCCGGCCGCCGCATCATGTCCGCCCCCCAGACCTTACCCATGCCACCTCGGAAAATACTTCCACTCGACTTCGGACATGGCCAAGGGGGCTCTGTCCTTTGGGAAGGATCGGGGGGACTCCTACTTACAAAATACGTTACTATGTGGGCACCCGTCTGCCTTAACAGCCCCTCAGCAGCCCACTCTCCTCGAGGAAGGAGAGGGGGTTATCTTCCTCCCTTAAAAAAAAAAAACCAGTAAAAATCTGCGGCTTCAAAGAGGGGCTGGGGGATGTGCCGCGTTGGATTTGCCTGGTCTGTTCCTCCAAGAGGAGAGCGGAGGCATCTGGGGAGCAGAGCGAGGCATAGAAAGGCCTCATGAAGGCGGCTCTGAGAGGCAGGAGCAGAACACGCCGAGGTGAGCACGGCGGCGCAACGGAGCGGTGGGATACCGCAGCGTCGGGACTCTGCTCTCAGCTACGGGAAGTTGGGCACTGTTTGGAGGTCAGCCCGGTCCCGGAAAGCGCCGGAGAAGGCCTTCATGGGCGGGGGTAGCCAGGGGCTGCCAGCCGCCGCCTCGCCGGTACCGGCCGCGCACCGAGGCTGCTGCCGCTGCCGTACACGCGATTTGCAGCGATCAGCTCACGCCGAGTCTGTTTTGTGGAGGAGAGAGGGCGAGAGAGCAGGGATTGAAGGAAGGAGAGGAAGGGGAGCGCCTCTGGCTCCCCTCTGCAACGCAGCGGTGTCGGGAGAAGACAGGCAGGAGCAACGACCCCCGAGAGACACCGGCTATCGGTACCCGGGGCTCCGGCCGCGCTGTGCACCGCTCAGTCACTCTCTCGGCACGGACAGAAAGGAATGGGAGGAGAAGCCCGGCTCCTGTCTGGCCCTGGCTCTAGTCTCTTACAGCTTCCCCCTCCCCCCCGCCTCCCGCTTTGCTTTGCCCGGCCGGGGGACCCAGCGGTGAGGGCGCGGGTGCGTGCCGGGGCAGCCGCCGGCTTCTGGGGCGAGCCCCCTGCCCGGGCACGCGTGCCCTTCCCCGGCTGGAGAAGCCCCGACCCTGCGCCCCCCGCCCTCCTCTCTCTGCTGCCTTTCCCGTCCGATTCTTCATTGCTTTCCTACCTGAAAAAATTAATCTTTTTGCCAGGCAGGTCAGAAGCGATCAACAGGCTGTTGTATATTATGTTTTCATATTCCTCTCGTCTCCCCCTGCCCTCTACCGACTCACTGTAGATGTGACCTTTGGTATTTCAGCCCACACTCAGCAGTTGAATGGAAACAAGTTGAGCACGTTCACTTCTGATAAACATTATCCTTAAACCACTGGAGACCCGAGCAGAGTAAACGAGCTTTTCTGACAGGACCACATCAGGAACACACATTGAGAAAGGGAAAGAAACCAAATATCCAGGAGATCAGAGGCGGGCTCGGGGGTGGATGGGTGGGAGAGGGAAGGAGGGGGAACAGACAGGTTGGAGGACACGACGGATGGAGGAGAGAAGGACCCAACTGTGAACACAATCGGCACAGATGGGAAGAGAAGCTGCCCGGGCAGCGTGGGAGAGCAGCGTAGGGTCACGCCCGAGCATCCCAGCAACGCTGAGGGAGCTTTAGAGGCGCCGAGCGGGTCCAGGAGCGGCGGGGTCGGGCTTACACCACCCGTGCGCCCGGAGTGGTCCCCGGCCACACGCCACTGGACCGGGCTAAAGCAACGGGAGTCCCCCGCATGTTCAGGGCGTCCGGGGCGGCGGGCAGCCCAGGCCCCGTCGGGCTGGGGAGCCCGGCAAGAAACTCCGCTTCGACAAGAAATACCCTGTTAAAACAGATCGGAAGTTTTACGGACTCACACCCCCTTTCACTGCTTAATTATATAAATAACTTAGTTAAAGGCGGGATCCGGGTCCCACTAGTTCAATGCCTTCTGCCTTAAAAACAGCCGAAGGAGGTCAGCTCACAACACAGAAAGGGGTTCTGGCTTCAGCAAACTCCTGCTAGTACTGCCTGTGCAGAATGCCAGGGCTTTCGGACAGTGGCATTTGCGCGGATGAGAGGAGTATTCCCTTTATCAGAGCTAATTTTATCTAGGTTGAGGAAGCACCACAATTTACAGGTGTGATATTCTGAACGGGCAACTCACATTTTTGAAGTAACCACAAAACTGTCATAGAAAAGTTGCTGTTGTGGTGTTTTGGCTTTGTTAGGGCTTGTTTGGTTTTGGTTTGTTGTTTGGATTTTTTTGTTGTTGTTGTTGTTGGGTTTTTTTTAAATCCATGTGGAGAAAACAGAAGTATCCGCCGAAACCTCGATCAAATAGAGGTACCTGCAAAAGAGCCATGATTACCTTCTTTTCATCACAAAAAGTTTACAACATGCCACTAATTTCTGGGAGATGTCCTGCAACATTTTATTTCTTCACAATTAGGAATGTTCATTGCGATATGTCCAGGCTCTGAAATCTGGCTCAATCAATTTTTTTCCCTAGAAATATCTTACATTTCAATTAAAATATTATCGATATAATGTTTCTACATACCAGCGACAAAAATTTTGTGGTTTACTTGGTGATATTTCGTGCACTAGGATCACCGCCTTACCTCTTTTCACGTTTTATTTAATTTACAGAGTCTGTACCTTTGAGACTCCATTAAAAAAAAAAAAAAAGAAAAAGAAAAAAAAAGCAATAAACGACAAAGAAGAACCTCAGGAGAATAATACAGAAAAAAACCAAGACAAATCCTCAGCTGGAGCTGAGAGCCCGTGATCTCTGTGTGCAGCATGATGTAACGTAGGTCGTAAGACGCACACACACGGGACCAGATCAGGATCCGTACATCGCCAAAGCAAACATTTCTTCCACATACGCGCCGTGACCCACACGTTCTTTAATTCCTACCAGCTTTGCCTGTTTTTCTTTTGATTGCTAATATGTATCAATACCTTTGAAATCAGCTGCGAGGCACTGACATTTTACGGCTAAGCGCGCCGCAACATTAGTGCGGGGATGAAAACAAAACCGGGGCCGATCTACGTTGGGCACCGAGCATCAGCATCCCGGTGCCGGTCCGCGGTGGCCGGAGAACACAGCATCCCAATGCCGGGCGCTACAAGCCCCGTCCCGTCTACTCCCAAGGCAAGGGAAAATGCAGCTCGTTTCCTGACCGGTTTGTGGTTTCCACCAAAAATTACTCAATTCTCATCGCTCACGGTCTTCTCGTACACCGCTCGCCAAACATTCGTTAGCGAAATGGTGCTTTATTATAACGAGGCGATCAAACCCGCGGAGAACTTCTCTCCTGCATCCGCAAACTCAATGCGCGGAGACCGTGTGTGCGTCAAGACATTGCTCTGCTTCATTCGGGGAAAGGGGGAACCTCTCTGCCAGACTCGAAGCCCCCTCACCGGCTGCTTAGTCCGGGAAAAGGGCCAGAAAGGGCGGCTCTGCGTTTCTCGCCGACCGTGCCCCGGCCCCAAGGAGCTGCCTGCCAATCCCCCGGCCCCCGCCGGCCGAGCAATGCTGCCCTGCCCCGGCGCCAGCCCCGCTCAGCACGGCCCCGACGCCGGCGGCGCTTCTCGCGCAACTCACCGCCGCAGGTGCGGAGCCGCCGTCCCGGCGCGGCGGGCCCAGGTGCCGAGCGCGNCCCGCAGCCTCCCCGCCCGGCCCAGCCCGGCCCTGCCCACGCTGCCCTGAGGTTGAAATGCAGAAGTCAAGGCTCTCTCGTCGGGATGCAGATTTCCTTGTAGTTCTTTTCTTCCTCACGCTACTGTTCCCTCCTCAGCGGAGATCAGAGAGGCTCGGGGTCAGTGCGGCCGGGAGAGAGGAGGCCGGGAGCCGGTTCCCGGGCATAGGGATCCGTTGGGATTTAGGGCCGGCCTCGAGGTGCCCCGCTCAGAGGAATGGGTAAGTGGCCGGGAGCCGCAGGAGGGTTCAAGTGCTGTCAAGAGAGGGGGAGCACCCGTACGCCGTCATCTGCCACCGCCGCGGCTCCCTTATTGACTTTGCCCGTGTTCCTACAAGTTGTAAGAACATGTTGAGGGTCAGGAGCAGGGAGAGAGAGAGAGAGCTAATGACTAGTCGGCTTGTTATTAGTGTTATTAGGCGAGTGTGAGGCAGGATGGCAGCCGAGCGGATGGCTGGAGCCCGTGACACGTTGTATATTATTCCTGACACCGATCGTAGCAGTTAACATTTTAACACACTTGTTTTACAGCCCAGTGTAATCGTGCTGTTAAGCGAAAGGCGCTAACAGCACCAGGAACGGTCTTTAAAAAGTTAGTCCCGACTCAGAAGCACTGCGCTGCCCTTGTCTCTCCCAAGATGTGAAAGAATTTCCTCGACTACTTTTCCTTCCTCCCCCTCCCCCACGTCTTAGAAGATGTTTTTATTTTCTTTTTGTTTTCTTCGCGTTCTTTTTTCCTGTGGCAATAAAGCTGACTTGTCTTTTGAGGCGATCTCGTTTTTCATCTCTGGAATGTGCTTTTTTTTTTTGGGAATATGCTTGATGCACAGCCCGGAGAGCTCCGACATTTGTTGCCACGGATTTTCTTTCTTTCTGTCTTTTCTTTTTTCTTTCTTTCTATTTTTTTTTTCTTTTAAAAAATCTCTCACTTCTCTTCCTCCCTCCCCTCTCCTTCCTTCAGTCTCGGGGGCATCCCGCTATAATAAAGAAGCGTGCGTGGAGTGACGGGGGGGGGTCCCTGCCTGTGACATCTGTCTGTGATGAGGAGCAGCTCAGACGCCCCCTTCTGTGCCGTCCGCCGTATCCGACGGCTGTGTTTGTGCATTTGCTTGCAGAACCTGCCTTCGGGGAAGTGAACCAGCTCGGGGGGGTGTTTGTCAACGGGAGACCCCTGCCCAATGCCATCAGGCTGCGGATTGTGGAACTGGCGCAACTGGGTATCAGGCCGTGTGACATCAGCCGGCAGCTCCGCGTTTCCCACGGCTGTGTCAGCAAAATCCTGGCTCGCTACAACGAGACCGGCTCCATCCTACCGGGGGCTATCGGCGGCAGCAAGCCTCGGGTCACCACTCCCACGGTGGTAAAACATATCCGGACCTACAAACAAAGGGATCCGGGCATCTTCGCCTGGGAGATCCGGGATCGCCTGCTGGCCGATGGCGTGTGTGACAAGTACAACGTGCCGTCGGTCAGTTCCATCAGCCGCATCCTCCGGAACAAAATCGGGAACCTGTCTCAGCAGAGTCACTACGAGTCTTACAAGCAGCACCAGCCACCCCCACAGCCTGCTCTGCCCTACAACCACATCTACCCCTACCCCAGCCCCATCGCTGCTGCAGGAGCCAAAGTGTCCACCCCTCCCGGGGTGCCGGCGATCCCCAGCACCATGGCCATGCCCAGGACGTGGCCGTCCTCTCACTCGGTGACGGACATCCTGGGGATCCGATCCATCACAGACCAAGGTGAGGAGAGGGGGCGGGGAGCCGGGGCCACAAAGGCAGCCAGACAGGGCCGGAGGGGTTCGGTCCCCTGCTTTTGTGTTCTTTCCTCTCCGAGGGTCGGAAGGTGGTTTCGTTGTTTGATTCGGGAAACCCCTCGAGTTTTTCCCAGCACGGGTCGGGCACTGGGCTTGCTGGAGGGTATGTCTCGGAACGTGGGCAGACCGGAGGGCCTGGGTGGGCTGCAGGAGGACCAGCAAAGAGGATACATCGGCTGTAAACTCCGGCGCTCTGACCCGGGAAGTGGTGATCCTGGCTGGAGGGAGCGGCCCGGGGTGCGGCGGCATCAGGGTGCACTCGGTCCCGGTCCCGGTCCCGACCGAGGCTCGCTGCCGCACTCCGGTCACGGGCGCCACCTTGGCGTTACTGAGAAGTCCATTTTCTGTCGTTTTCGCAATCAGGCCAAATTTGCTTCGGCAGGAAGCTCAAATGTCATCTAATTGCTATCATTCTGATGCTGTATTTTCCTCCGAAGCGGTGGTTTAGGAAAACCAAAGGCCCAAGGTTTGCCTCTTTTACCCCTTTCACATAGTTTCTGTTCCTCCTCCTGGAAACTGCGTCGCTTCTCCCGGCCGCTAGCTAGAAAGGGACATTTTTTCCATTTCGGTCTCTGCCAGTGAACGAACAGTGAAAGCATTACTCAAAGTGTCTCTGAAAACAACAATCCAAAATAACCTTCGCCTATAGCGATCTGCGTCGCACTCTTCTCTCAGTATTAGTGGAGAGGTGGGAGCTGTGATCCCTGTTTTCACTGCCTTTTTAGCAGCAAAAATCCAGTTCTAGCAGCATTTCAGATGCAAAATGATCCTTTAGGCATTGCAGAATAATTTTCTTCTATTTCATCTGAAAGGTGATTTTTTTTCCCAAGCAACACATATGCACTCACGAGTGTGTTTTATTTATATACATACATGCCAAAAATGTTAAGTTTGTTCTTCTTTGCCCTTCACGATATAAACTTTATCCTAGTCCTCATTGGCACAAAGAAATGTGCTTCTTTCTGAGTCAAGTTTAACAAATACACGCCTGGCAATCTCTGAGGCAATCTAGAGGTAGTGTTGGCAGTGAACATTAAAAAGAATGAGAACATTATAGTGACATGAGAAATTTAGGTGTTGCTTTGTTTTGGGATTTTTTTGGGGGGGGATTGTTTTGTTGGGGTTTTTTCAGTGAGCTCCTCTTCGATTAATACCATACTGGCAGGCAGGCCTCTGCCGGTGCTGCCGGGTGCCTCGGTATCTGCCCGGTCTCCCTCAGCCCCGCAGCGGCACACATCTTTCTGCAGTGTGAAACCTCCCCCCTCCCCTTCCCGTCAGAGGATCGGGGCTGCGGAGTGGCCGGTGCCACAGATGGGGGCTGTTCGCCCTTGATTTATAGGATAAACTGACCTTGCTGACACGGAAAGGAAGCCCCTATTCATGGGAAAGTGTGAGATCAGCAGAAAAGGGCGCTCACCGAGGGAGCTCAATTTCTTAAGACAACTTCAGATTTGTGCCTTTCCCCAGCACGGCAAGGGGCCGAGCGAGGTGGTGTCGCAGGAAAGCCCCCTCCCACGGCGGCTCCAATGCGGCCGGGCGCGGGTCTCGGGGAGGGCTCCCCCTACCCCTCCCCTGGCTCCCCGGTGGGGGAATTTGGCCGTTCGAGGAATTTGTCTGCCTGCAAAACATCCCGGTATGCCCATGGCGCGGTTGATAGGCGTGTAAATTATAGGACTGTTATCTCTTTTCCTCCCCGCTTTCTTATCTCCCTGCTTTTATTTCCCAATTTTTTAAAATTTATTTATTTATTTATTTTTGTGTTTCGTTTTCTTTTTCTCCCAAAAAGTGCTTGGAGCCCAGTTCATGTGCAGCCCTGTCAGGACTGTTTGTAACACGGGGTGTCATTTCTCCTCTGACTCACAAATACACACAACGCGGTTGTCGTAAATACCCCTTAGGAGAGCCTGGGGGACAAGTGCTGGGCGGCAGCTCCGTACCTCCAGTGCGGGGACGTGGGGACGAACGACCCAGTCATCTCTGGGCTCGGCTGCTGATCTCTGTCACAGGTTTCACGGGGGGAGCTGACTCCCTTCTGCCCACGAATCACCCTCTCAAGGGCTTCCGGGAGCCTCAGCGAGGTGTGGCGGGCGAGGAACCGGCTTCCCCTTAACTCTGCCCCACAGACTGCCTCCCATGGGGAGAGGGAGCCGTCTCCATCCCGAAGCCCAGCCATCTCCATCTCCGAATCCCAGCCTCTGCCTCTAACTCCCTCTCCCCACCCTCTCTTGTTTTCCAGCAGTGAATGACACTTCGCCTTACCCTAGCCCGAAGGTGGAGGAATGGAGCAGCCTGGGCCGAAACAGCTTCCACCCGCCGGCC
>VZRV01005762.1:364148-478138 GCA_013398115.1 Falcunculus frontatus | reverse complement strand
CCCGGGCCCCGGGCTGCCCCCGCTCCGCCGGCCCAGCGGGCGCTCCAGAACCGCCGCCACCGACCCCCGCCGCGGCTCTGCCCCCGCCCCGGCCGGGCCAGCGGGCACGTCCCACCGCCGCCTCCTCCCGTACAGCCGCGTTTTACTCTATCCGCAGCGTGCTCTGTAGTCAGGGGAGTAATTTGAAAATGAGGTGTAATTGCTTCCTACATTAAGCATTTTTAAACGCTTAAGTAGACGGCGAATTTCCTACGTTTTAATTACAACACAATATAACTGTTACTTAATAAATCTCTGTCTAAATCTTTGTACTTGCTAATCAAGTCCCATGCCAGGAGAAAAGCTATAAAAGGCTCAACTGTTACTCGTTGGGAAAGCACACGTTTTGAAAACATTTTTTCCGTGTGATGGAAACATTTCAAAATGCTTCAGAGGTCTCTCAGACACGCTGACTTCCCAGCCTTGCATTTGTTGTACTTACAACCAAGTCGAAGAAAACCCACGATCGGTGTTTAGCATTTTTCCTGTTCAAAGACAGAGGTTTTGGACATGTTTTCCGAGTTCTGTGTCTGGTTTTAGGTCCGTGTAGAGGAGACTTTTGTAGGTCGTGTTTGGTGGTGAGAGTAGCTGAATCAGACCCTTTCAGATTCAAGACGCAGAGCACAAACTGCCGGAACGCTTGCAAAGAAGTGAATTAGGCAGAGCGGGAAATACAGTAGATCCCGATGGTGAACAGCCACTTCATTACATATATTGCCTTTTAAACAATACACCACCCTCAGTGCTATCCTATTTGTTTTGTTTTTCTGTTATCCCATTATTATTATGTTCATTTCATATCACAAATAATGTGCACCATAGCAGAGCCGTGACTATATGGTTAAAGACAGAATTAGACTTAGATTTAGAGTTAATACTCCTTGTACAATTTTCTTTAAAGACTAAAGTGTTAACAGTCTTACTAAAAAAATAATAGATATAGCTTGTCACTATTCTGTAAGAGCAGCTGTACTGTGGCTTCATTGTCTTAGGTTCCAGGCTGGGCCTTCTGCACACAATCCTGCTGAAATATTCACAGGATCTTGCTCATAGACTATAAACCATGGCCTCTGATGGATCTCATTTACTTCAACAGATGTGTTGAGAAACAATGCTTTATAAATTGCGTTATTTTCAATTCTGGTTTGGAAACTATTTTTTACCTTTTCTTTTTTTCATAATATATCACTGTTCTATTGTTAATACTGGTTTTACCTTAAAGTTTTGTTCAACCTGAAAGATCATGTGATAAATGTAGTTTAAACATACACGCTACTTAAAAATCGAGACAATTGCTATTAATAAAATGGAAGTAATTTATCAAAATACATTGTCCAGAGAGTTTAAAAGGGCAGAAAAGCCATATTCAGAACCCTGCTCTCTGAAAGAGGAGGTTCTTCCCAGCTTCTTCCCTGTAATAGTATAGGTAAACAGAATTTGGCTTTGGGAAGTTCCAACACATAGACCAGTCTATTCATGTAGTATTCAGAATTGTTATCCAGAGAATTAATTCAAATTCACATTAATTGCTTTGTCACATCACAAGTTCACTACCTTGCTAATTTAGAATGTGTTAAAAAAAAAAAAATCATGCTAAATAAGGATGGGAAAATGTGATCTTTTGCAGTTTCTGCCACATTCCTTTTGCTGAAATATTTGTTCCAGACAGCGTGAAGTGAAGTTTATGAACCAAATTCTTGCCGCACGTAGCACTGACTTACTGTCCTTTTCGCTGTAGTGCAGTGAGTCTGGAGTGACAGTTTGTGACAGTAAAGACTTACAAAATTCTCTGACATCATGGGATCTGTGGTCTCTTGCAATGTGTGCCATTTTGGGTGTAAATAGATGAGCAGGGGACATGAGAGAATGTTGGTTCATTTGTGAATCTAGCAGGGGGGTATCTGGAATGGTGGAAAAATGGGGAAGTCTCAGACATACTTTATGTGCCAGAAGGACTACGGTGAAATAGGCTCTGTCTTTGTACTTCAGGATAAATGCTATTTCCTTATCTCTTTAAGACAAAGCTCATTACAAAAGCTCTTAAGGGTCTTAAGGGCATCAGATTTCTCCCAGAGAAGAGAAGTGATTGTTCTGTAATATTCCAGTTTTATGTCTGTATTATCAAAATCAGAGGTGCCTAGAAGAGGAAGGAATCAAGTGTGGATGTTTAACGTAGGCTTTCCAATTTCACAACAGGAGCAGAGGAAATGTGCTCTGAAGCACATTAACAATGGATTTTGTGTGAGTGATAGGTAATTCTGCTTTTTCCAACAAATATAATCTACATATTTAAGCATCACCAATATCCAAAGTTCACCTGTCCATAGCTTGCAAATCCTCCGTAACTACTCGGCAAGTGACTTGTTCCCCAGCCTTAGTCATGGAAGATAATATTTTGCTTCTCAAGAAATCCCCTGGAAAGTCCCTCTGCATGAGAAAGACCAGAAAAATTGAGACCAAAGAACAAGGTCTTGTGTACTTTTACAATGTATTTATTTGATCACTTCTTTTAAATGTTATACATTTGTTTTAAGACACAGGATACCATAGGCTTTTTGTAGGCAAAACTCTTACTGACATCCCAGACTAGTCAGGCAGCAGCCAAGGCTGACCTCTCCAATCGGTCCCAATAGCTACATTTCAGCCCTTGTCCTGCACATCAGTGGGAATTCACCCACAAAAAAGGCAGGAAGACTTCACATTTTTGCCTTTACAATATGCAGTCATACTAGTTTAACATGAAACTGAACCTCTAGATGCAGAACATTTTTCATGTTATGTATTATGAATTTCCTGGTGTCTCTGGGGCTTTTGTTTGCAATGTTGTTCAGTATTTGGGTTTCGGGAGTTGAAAGCTCAGCCTGGCAGACTACGATTCTGTACAAAACATTCCACAGGAAATCAAAAGATGCCTTGTCAAGTTTCTATTCAGGCTTAATTACTTGATGTCCCAGGTTGTCATTTATACGTAAGCAATTGCATAATTTTCCTGGTGTATCACACTCACAGATTTGTCATATGGCTTTCAAACGGGGTGACTGTGAATCAGAGAAACTGAAAAGGAAAATAGATTTTTTCGAGAGCTTGACAGTTTTGTGTCATAGGCATTTCATATAGAGCTCAGTTACATTGCAGAATTGATGCAGAGAGGCACATTCAATGTGGTGTTCAGGGGCTTCTACAGATAATTATGCTATTGATACAAAGGATGAATATTCTCAGTATTTTCTTTTGCATTGCACAGCTTATACTGACAACTGCATTAAGAAAAAAATAGCTGAAATGACTGCAATATGAACACATTTGTAACCTGCATTTGAAATCAAAACAATAAACATGTATCATATTTAAAATGCAGTTCTCAGACATCTGATGCTTGTGACTTGCTGGACTGACATCATGGATGATCAAACTGAAAAAATTGTGGTCTGTATTTACACATGTATGAGAATGCAGAAGATCTGATGTGTCTGTATGATTTGCTGAGAGGCAAATAGCTTGGAAATAATTTATTTTCAGAATGACTTTCTGTGTGCATTGCAGGAAGCAGATGTGCATATTGCCAAAGGGAGCTGATACTCATTAATGGGGAAAAAGCTTGTAACTGGGGGGTCTAAGAGCAAGCTTGCTCCTGGAAATGGCCTGCTGTTTGGAGGCCTCATCCCAAACCTACTGCAGCTGCAGAAAACACTCCTCCTAATTCAGAGGGGGTTTGTGAACACAGTTTGAGTGAAGTCTTCCTCTGACATGCTGGCCAAACCCCTAAGTAGCAACTGCCTCAGCTGAACTTCATCAGCTGTTAGGGGCTTGAGTTTTCAGCATTGCTGGGATATCACTCCCTGTCCTTTGGCTGCATTCTGGCTGGGGCCATGAGCTCTGTGTGCTAAAAGCACATAAAGGGAAGGCTCCATGTTAGGGCAAGTGATTGCCAATAATTGTAGGTGTAATTTTGGACAACTACTTGCACAGAAAATGTAGGTAATGTAAACATTTAGTTCCTGATCTTTCATTTGTAGATGAACAATGAACTGTGTATTTGGTGGCCATGCATCTGTAACTCTGCAGTGCTTAGAACCCACAACATGGGGTAACTTCTTTGGGGAGAACATTAAAATGTAACCTTAAATATTATGGCCAATTATGTGGTCTTCCTACACACATTATTTAATGAAAAAATTAATTAGCAAATGACTTATTTGGCATTCTATATTATAACTCAGGATCCAGGCAGCCGGATTCCTGCTATGGGTCTGTGCCAAATCCATCAATGACAAAGCTCTGGACCTATGGCTCCTCAGTCATACCCAGGCAGGAGGGGGGTGAAGCTGTGGAGGAGAGGTGCTTATTTGCTTTCTTGCCATAGTACCCAGCAGCATCGTTAGCCGAGTCCGGTGCAGGGGTTCAGACCTTGGCTTGGAGACTGTCTGGTTCCGTGTCACTCTCACTAGGATCTCCAGACCAGGCCTGCTGTTAAAATATTGCCACTGAGATGGCTTGCTCAAGGTCTAGGCATCCTTGTCATTGCATGTTGTGGGTGAGGGGGATGAGCTGATCCCACTACATGCACCCGATTCCTTCCCAGGTGATCTGGATGGCACCCAATTCGAACCCCATTTGTGAGACCTGCCTCTTACTGGCCACCTGCTTCCACGGCCAAAACACAGTGCCCTGTCCACCAACCCACATGGCTTCAGGGCACTCCACCCGGATGAAACTAATAAAGAAAGTCAGAGAGGTGAGTGAATGGTATGATGACACTCAAACTGCACTCTAAGCACCTTCTGCTCAAAGGACCCCAACCCACCAGGAGATCTGCCACGACAAACAGGACCAGGGACTGTAAAGTGGGAGTGATGGGAGATACCTATCACAGCCAAGGAGCAGAGTGCCAGGAGCAGTGGTATTAGATGTGATTTGAGCTCTTCAGTCTTGGTTCTTGCAGTAGATTGGCAAGTATATAAAGACTGTATAGTGTGTTTGGATTTGTCTGCTGTGGCAATTTATCAGCTTTCAGGAACTGCCTACCCACCTAGTCATAATTACCATAGGCAATCAACAATTGATGGGCTGTTTTCACCCTCCTTAGTGTACCAGCTTCCCAGTAATTGCCTCTGCAGCATCAGAGATTTGTTAGATGTAGGCGACTGCTGTTTTGGCTGTCCCTGAGGAGAACAAGGTGGGGACTTCACCAGTTTGACCCCATATTTGCCTAGCTTCTAGACCTCAAGAATCCCTCTGAAGTGTCTGTGTCCATAAATCTCTTCCCTTAGTTTCATTTAAATAACACCATATTGAAATTACAATACATTGCTAAATATATAATATTAAGAAGGCATTTTTCATAGAACCTTTCGATAATACATTATGGTGTTAACCAACAGCATAAAAAAGAACACATGTTTATTCCTCCCAGTGTATTTGCTTGTTTAGTGTCCACGTGTGCCCTGCCCAGTTCCAGATTTTGCCAAAATACCAAGGGGGAATTATTGTGCAAATCTGTTCTAAAACTACAGGAATCTGTTGTTAATTCCTACTCAAAGGAGTTTGCTTATACGACATGATTTTTTTTTTGTGCTTTCCTATTGTCCTCATAAACACAGTCTATCCGTCTAAGGAAGACTTAAGTTGTGTTTTTGCCATCAGAACCAGACTTTGTGCTTATAGCAACCAGAATTTATTTTCACCCCACTTTGACATAGTCTGGTTGTGAAGTTTGTTAAATAGTAGAACATACCCCAAGATCCAGCACCTTCACTGGAAAGGCAGTGACTTTGATTTACATCATCTTTCTTAGTCTGGTGTATGAAAGGAAAGCAACCATTCAATGATAGTGCAGACCTTGAACTATAATCTACATATGGAGACATTTAGGTGGAAATATTATTGCGTGCTTGGTGTGCCATGATAGATCTCACTTCACTGTGAAAGCCGTCTTATCCACCATGCCTTTTTCTCCTACCTCTCTTTTCCTCTGTTGTTTTTGTAGTAGATTACTCAGTGTCAGAGAATGAGTGGTGGTTTTTCTTTCTTTCTTCCCCCTTCTTTTTTTTTTTTTTTTGTTTGTTTTTGTTTCTGTTTTTGTTTCTGCTGTAGTTTGCTTTAGAAAAGACATAAAATGCCCCTGGCTCCTTCAGGAAAGGATTGGTGATGGTGTGTTAATTCAAGTTACTATTGCTATTTCCAAAACTGGGATTTTACTTCCCTGAAGAGGCTGAGATTTAAAATTCGATAAAAAAATATAATTTAGAGTGATCTTGATGCATGTCCCAGCTATAGTTAAAACACTCAATGAGTATTATCTGGTTTCTTTGTTATTCAGTGCAGCTGGGGATGGCTATAAGTAAAGGAAACAACTTTAAGTTAATAAAAAAGCATGTTAAACACGGGGAATGGGATCTGCTCATTATGAAAGGACTGAACTAGAAGGAAGTAGTGTGATTTTCCTTTGCAGTACATCACTGCGCATTGAATTTAGTAACGGGAGAAACAGCTGTAAAGAAAATGGCATATTTTTAAGAGATAGTGTATAGGATTGGGTAGCTACGTATGTTTGAAATCTTAGAGCACTCCAGCATGTGAATAAGTCTGTTTTAATTGTGACTTCAACTAGAATACCAGCATTGCTTTGCACAACTTACAGTGAAAGAGAAATAGTTTAATTCTCCATTCTTGAAAGGTCTCTTTTCCAAATCTCAGTCTTCTGGAAATCGACTCAGTTCAGCTGAGCAACACAGCAGCTGTAAGCCCCTTGCCCGTGTGTTATTTTTAAAAGCTTCTCAATTCCAATATATTATCACTCTTCACTCTTTCTTGAAAATAAAGGTAAATATTAAATTAGATAATATTATACCAAATTAATATCCTACATATAAAATATTCCCTCTTCTGTTTAAGATTTTTTGTATGTCAAAATTATTTAATATCAGTGTCCTAATTTTTCAGAGTCTGTTTTATTCTCTGCTGATTGCAGTGGAATTAATAGAAAATCAAATCAGGAATATGTTCAATAAAATAAGTTAATTCATCTAAGAATACAGATATTTAGCCTAATACGAAAATAATTTTGCAAGAATCTTTTCCAGCACTATTAAAAGCAAACCCTGATTCTCAGGGCTAACTCTGGCTAGGTTATTCGATACAATTTAGCAATTTTATTTTTAATAAAAAAAGATTTTAAATAAAAACTGTTATCACAAAATGGGGAAATTTACTCAGTGCTCACTTTTGTAACCCTTCTTCTTTAGGTAGTTCTGACTTACCTGTGTAAGTACATTAATTTTAGTGGAACACTTATCTGAATGAGTATTTGTGGTATCATGTAATTTTTCCTGTTGATGCTGTAGCACCGAGTTGCAGCTTCAGAATTTAGCTCTAATTTAGTAACTACAATTTCTACAAAAATATTACTTAAGGTTATTAATTTTAAAACATTAAAAAAACCCATTTCTATTACTTAGATAATTTAGTAGAGCCATTTTCCTAAATTACACTTCTATTACAGGCCTGCTGCTGCTGTTTTACTTGGAAAATTTGTTTACTCTTCCCTTGGGATCCCATATGTTGGCTTGATTTATAAATCATATTTAACCTCCAATTATAAAGGGAGATTTTTCATGTTTGCTTCCTTGATGTTTGCAGTTTGTGTTTGATTGCTCTCAGTCTTGTTGTCACAATCTTTTTGACTGATTATGTGCCTGTCACTGAAAACATGAGATATCCTCTGGGTTTTTATGCTAATTTGCTCTTCTGATTGAAGGACTAGATATTTTGCTCCCTGCTATGCTTTTCTCTTGCTGTGGAAAAAATTCCTTCTGCAATAGCTACTTCGTGACTGTGTTTTCAGGATGTTCAGAAAAGATTCATCATTTCCAGAAAATGTTTGAAGGTTTTCATTTTGAAAACCAGCAGCGAGAGGGTGTCTGCGTATGTGCGGAGCTGCAGCAGCGTCCCCGCAGAGAAAGCTGCTGCCAGCACTCCTCTGAGCTGGGCAGCTGCTGCTCCCAGTGCCAGGCTGTGGGACCTCTGCACATTGGTTTCGTTTGCTCTCGGGGAAAGGCTGTGCTGCAGGATCAAGGCAATGCACTGAGCAGGCTGGTCCAAGGACGGGGAGGATTCATTCCATCCAAGTCAGTGTTAGAATTGAGAGGCAGAAACAAAAATGGCAACTTTATTCACCAGAGGTGTGTCCCTTAAGCCGTGACACAGACTGAACTCCTGATGACTGCAGCAGGGGACTTTTGGGCTGAGTCACTGTCCCAGCTCGTTCAGGCTGGTGAATTAGGTAATTTGAACTGGAACCCTTTGCTGTTTCTCCAGAAACATTTTTTTTTAAAATAGTAATTTAGACTACTTCTACAAAGCCTGCATTCTTAGTCTATGTAACACACGAAGTATTTAATTAAATATTGTAACAATTATATTACAATGGACAAGTAATTTAAATAATTGTAAATATTAACAATAGGAAGAATCATTTACATTCTTTTGGACACTCACTTTAGAGTTAGACTATAAAACTGAGGTGGCATCCACCTGTGGCATCAAATCTGCTCTCGTTTGTATTCACATAAACCTGAAATGAGATCCTTTACATTATTGCCATTAATGATAGCAAACATAAATACAGGTCTGTGATTTTGAATGTTAAAATTCTGGGTCATTTTCTGAGACATTTAGAAGCCACATGGGAAGGGAACATAGAAGATGGTCTAACTTTGATACTGAGAGAACACATTTTTAGCAAGCAAAAGTCAGAGAAGGAAAAGTAGGGAAGGGAATGAAAAAAAAAATAATATCAATTCACTACAAATGTAATTTGAATTTATACCATGAGGACCAAAAGTGAAATCTAGCTTGCATGTTTCTTCAAAACAGATATCAAGGTGTGTGTGGTGGTTACCTCTGGTTTGGGGAGGAGCTGTTCTGACTTTTAGGACTCCAAGCAGCTAATGGAAATTATTTATTCCAAAGACAGTCCCACATGAGCTTGGTTCTTGACTAGGTTTTCATCCACCCACTCCCTCTGTGTGGCAAATCACAAACAGACTGAAAACAATGACCAAAAAAGTTGTCTCTAGTTAGTATTGTATCTAAAGTGACTAAAACTAAAGATTCCATCTGTTAAAACTACTCAACCAACTCCTTTGCTGGTGAAAATATGTGCAGTCTGCTTGTTTCAGCAGCACCATATTGTGTGACCTAAAGCAAGTCTTTATGTCCATCCCAGCTTTGATTTCTTGCCTGGATATTCCTTCTACTGTCACTGGCAGGTATCAGAAGCAACTCAGCAGAAAGGCACCAGATCCAACTTGGGATTATGACCCAATTACTCTTGTTTTGCTGGTATCTTTGCAAGAATATATTTAAATGAATTTGTTAGTCTGTGGGAGGTCACGTATTCTAGGTTTCAAACGCAGCTATAAAATTTGGAAATACTTATTCCATCAGATGTCTCAAAACATTGATAGAAGCAGCAATTCAGAGCAAAAGTTTCACTCTGATCTTTGAAGAAGCCAGAAAGTAGGCACTTTCAAACGGGAACCCTTATCTCTTACACAGCAGAGGTTCTTGTTCAGCTAGAACTACATGTTTGTTTGTTTGCTTTAAAAATTAGATTTCCCTTGAAAAACAATGGTTCAAATTAAGAAAAAAAATATTTATAGAACTTAAAAACCAGGTTCAAGAACCTCTGCACTTAAAACAAATTCTTAGGGTTTTAAAAATCCATAAACACCGTGGGGTTCTTGCACTCCTAATTACAAATGTTTAGATTTTGGTGTTCATTTCCTCTGATTGAAATACTGCAGGATGAATTATTCATCCAGTATATACAGGGTCATGGAACTTAATCCCCTCCATTTATTTTAAGTGAATGTCATGTTTGTAAAAAGTGCCAGATTGACAGACAAGATTCAACCCTTCTGATAACCTACACTTTGTATCTAAAGCTTTTTGGAAATAAAAACTCCTGTGTCGAGACTATTAGGTCAAGTCTTTCACAGATGAAAGTCAGAGATGAAAATTAGAGGGGTTTTTCTTTTTTTGAGTAGCATAGTTTAAAATCACATAAACTGAGATTTTCTCTATCCCCTCATCTTTTAATTCAGGTCAGAGGAAGCCTCTGACAGCTTTGTGGGTATGGCTCGAACCTCCCTTGAGGCAGAATTGCACTCTGTGGTGGGCCAGTTCCTACCCATCCCAGTGCCGCCTGCTTGGCTGAGGGCATCTGTGGCATCCACAGAATCGTGGTTTTGAGTGGTAAAGCTTTGTAGCAGTCCAACAGAAATAAGAATGATTCACCAATTCAGTGAGGCAGTGATGACAGACAGCATTGGTGGCCTCTGACAGGTTGCAGCTGGTGGTCCCTACACAACTGCCTCCACATCCTGCCCTCAGTAGTTGGGGCAAGATCTTTCTGACATTCAGAATAGACTATAAAAACAACAGTTTTCACAGCTGTATTTTGAATAAGAGTGTGTGTGTGTGTGTGTGTGTGTGTATGTGTAAAGGGTTGTTCTGGCTGTTATATAAATCACTATAGGTATTCTTTTAAATTAAGCTTTTACAAAAACTAGTGAATCTTAAGTCAATTCCCATCTGTTTTATCAACAACAACCCAAGTGGCACCTACAGTACAATTCAATAGGAAACCTGGGCTTCTCCATTAATTATAGTTTGAAGACTTTGTGCCATAAGGCCACAGAACATATATGTGATTGGATCAAATATTTATCAACAATCCTGCTGATAAAATATTTATCAACAATGACTGCATTAATGTGAGCTGTTCAGGAGCTCAGATTTGCCTCAGATCATGCAACGTCATCTGCTTATGATTGCTGAGGAAACCCTAGTGGCCTTGTCTGTAGGAGATGCAGGAGGCCAGGACATGGTCTTGAACACTGGTGGACCAGCAAAGAGATGCCTTGTTGGCACATTGCCTGGCACAGATCTACCCTGTACCTACTAACACATCCTTCCAAAAGCACAGCTAAGGTTTCACAGAACATGAGCACTCATAATGAGGAATCCTACCGAAAACGGGGCTTCCAGGCACAGCCTTGAGCCCACTGCTTGGTACCAGACTCCTTGGCAGTGGGAAAGCCTGAAGAACAGGGTGGATTCACAGAGTCCAAAAAACCTCTTTGGAGGTTTAGAGGCTGAAGGTTTGCACTGTCTCAGTGACTATGAGACTTCAGGGACTTGTCCCATACGTTTTCTCCTTCCAGCACCCACCCCTTCATGGTTTCTGTGATTATGTGCATTCTACACTTCTCTGTGTAGAATATGTTTGGGTTGTGGCTCTTGATGTCCCAGTGTTATAACCTAGCTCTATTGCCCCTTGTGCAAAGATTTTGTTGGTGCTTGTTACAAAAAACAGAGGTGCTCATTCTTGTTTCATGTTTGCACATTGGAAGAGCAGCGTTTTAGGGCCAATTACACTTTTTACTCTCCAGTAAATTCAATAAAATAATTTTCCATGTGATTCAAGAATTGTACTGATTTGCAGTGCAATTATTTGCAGGTTTGTTTAATTAGAATTGTTGCAAACACTGATATTTAAAGCTGAGGCTAAAGTGTAATTCTGAGTCACAGTAGGGAGTATGTAATTCGAGTTACTGGTCAGATCACATATTTGGATTTTCAAAAGAATAAGGCAAGTTTAGCTTCAACAAAGTATTTATGGATTTGGAATTACAATTACATTGCTGCTGCACCTGTATATTTTGTACTAATTAATATTCCTACTGAAAGCTTGTGGCTGGGATCCCACTGCTGTCTCCTGCTGCTTTAGATTGCTGTACAAGTTTATATTGATGGAGTCCAGCAGAATTACTGCTTTGTTTCCCAAATGACAATGAGGGGACAGTCTAGACAGTGGAACTGTGAGTTACATGGATAGGAAACTCATGAGTCTGAAAATGGGCCAGTGCCCTTTATGAAGGTAAATACTGGAAATCAGGCAGGTGCAATCCAGGCAGAAATTGAACAAGTGAAATGTTAACATCATGTGAAGTTTTAGCAAAATCAGAAGTCTGTTTCACTTCTTAACTTTGCACTGTTCAGGTTGGGTGCAGTTGTACCGTGTGATGATGCTACAGAATTTGCTGAATCAATATTCCTCTTTCATATCCAGATAGGAAACATTTTTGAGGAAAAAAATATCACCCCAAATCCTAAACCAACACTACACAAATTGAAACTTGAGCAAGATAAATGATCTTGGTTTGTACCTGTTGTGCTGAAGAAACATTTATGGGTGTGAAATAAACCACCAAACACTTTTTAGTTAAATAAGGAGTCATTAATTGTGAAATCATTCCATGGCTGAGTGAAGGACTCTCCCTTCTCTATTTAAATAGAAACCCTTCTCCCCAGCCTACAGAAGGACCTAGGAAAATAGCTTGCAGGAAAGGACCCAGCCCTGCAATTGTTTTGTGCACAGAAGCCCTACTGAAACCAGGAGAAGCTATGAGCAAAGAACATTTATAAGTTTTTTATCTCAAGTATCTAGAAAACAGATTTTTAAAAGGCACCATCAATACTACTACTACTATAGTTCTGACTCATGCTCTGAACAAACGGTTACCACAGAGTTCAAGATGTTCCACCTCCTCCAGCTGCTGCTACCTCTTCACTCCAGGGAGTGTTGCTTTCAGATCTGTGCCTGCACCTGCCTGTGGCAGCTCAGGGCTGAGCCCACCCTTCTCCGGGGCTGGGAGAGGTTGAGGCACAGGGATGAGTCTGTCTCTCCTGCCACTGGGATGGCTGTGGTCACTGCACACCCAGCTTAAACTGCCACAGCACTACCCAGCAGGGCTTGCCACAGTGACCAACACCCTGTGCAAAATTTGGGAGAGGTGGGTAAATGCTGAAGTTCATCTACTCCAACCTGAGGAAGTCACCACCAAGTTCATTAAGGTGCTCACTGAGAGAGAAGGAAGAAACTCATTACAAATCCTTCCAGTAGCTCTCAGGTGTAACGATTAGACGCAACCACGGGCTTTTAGGAATCCATCAACAACAGCTTGCAGGAAGGTAGGCAGGTGTACAGGGGGCTTAGCACTTCTTGCCCTGCTCTTGTTGTGTGTTCCCTAAACATCTGCTGCTGGTCCCTGTCTGGGACAGGTTTTTGGGAGAGGTGTGAACCACTGATCACAGTGGGGTAACTGGTCAAAAGCAAAGCAGAAGGGGCCACTGAGCCCCTGAAATTCAGGGGAAGGGTTATGGATTTCTCTCTTGGTGCCCCCGCTGGCCCTAGTTTTGGTACAAAGCCCCAGCAGCATCTGAGGGCAGCTTATTTTATGCCAGATCCAATGTGTCTTACTCTCTTAGAAATGCTTTTCCCTTCCCTCTCCTTTCAGGCACCCAATGGCCTCCCAGCCGTCAGCAGTTTCGTGTCAGCACCGGCCATGCCTCCCTACGCCACACCAGCCCAAGTGTCACCTTACATGACGTACAGCGCCACTCCGTCCAGCTACATGGCGAGCCATGGCTGGCAGCACGCCGGGGGCACCCCACTGTCCCCCCACAGCTGCGACATCCCCGCCTCGCTGGCATTCAAGGGCATGCAGACAGCCAGGGAGGGCAGCCACTCTGTCACGGCCTCTGCTCTCTGATGCAGGAGCTGGTCCAGGAGCACCACGAGCTTGCTGGCTCCTCGTCCCCTGAGCCTAGCTCATGGACTGCTCTCTTCATGCTGGCAATACTTGGCATTTCTCCTCGTGACTTGTCTCCCATAAGGCTTTTGGGATTGAAAGAGCTGAAGACAACATCCGAAACTGAGAGAAGTGTGGTGTTGCGCTCTTAAAGACTTTGTGTCCCTCAAAGGGCTCGTGGGGCCTTGTTCCACTCTCTCCTGGTCAAACCACGCATATTTATTCTTAATCATCACAAACTTTCTAAATGTGCAATTGTTACTAAGATTTGTGCAAAAATCAATAAAGAAAAATCACCACAGAAAATTCTGCTATGCCTTGAATCAGCAAAAGTGGCTGAATGGGAAGTGTTTGCCAATTGCCTAGAGAACAACCCTTTAATCGATGAGATTATACAATCCACTGTTATTAAGACGTCCTTGTTTGTTGTTTTATTGGGTTTTGGTAAGCAAATATAGAACAAAGGCAATAGGTGGCTTTCCGATTCTTCTGGCATGGTGCCATCGTCAAGCAGTAGTAAGATCTTTGTGATTTTATCCATTTGTAAATAGAGGCTTTTGACAGCATTTGTTTTCACCTTCCCGGTACATTTCTTACCTTTTTTTTAATTAAGAAGATGATTTCTAGTTATTTTCTCTGTCTTTGCATGGTGGGGTGATAACCTCAGGTGATGAGGTTTAGGTAGGGGTTTTTGGTCATGTTTTTGTGCCACAGTGGAGACTTCAACATCTTATGAAATAGTTATCTCTTTGGCAGAAGAGTCAAAGGCAGAAATCCAGCTAAGTAACTCTCCGCAGTCATAGCCAGCCTCCCGGATTCATGAAACACCACATTCATATGAAGTGTACAAACAGAAATGGGTGAAAAATATCTGAACAAAACTGAAAACTGTAGAGGAAAATGCTGTTAGTGTGCAGCCTGTGCAGAGATGCTTACAAAGCCCTATCAGTCAAAAACCCCACTGACAAACAGAATTGTACCATCGTTCTCAGCTCACTTGTGTCCAGCCCTAAGATTAAGTTGTAATTTTTTAAACAGAAAGTTGTCTTCAATTTCTGCTTTAATGAATGTAAAGTATGGCTCTTGGTAAAGTTTACATTGTTGTTCTGAAGCATTTTTTTCCCTTATAGGTATACTGGTGGTGGTGCTACAAACAGAGATATTATTTAATATTAGCAAATTTACTTTCTACATTTCTGTATGCAGTGGCAAGTACTCTGTGCCAGTTATTTTGCTTTAAACTTTAATCCCAAGAGAGCTAACGTTCTGATCTTTGAAAATTTACCTGTTTTCCTTGGGCAATAATAAAGTTCTGACTATTATTATGCTTTTCCCATGCTGTAGGTATGTTCAGAATATGAATGTGGAAAAAAAAAGCCTGGTGTGACATTTCATATCCATCATAGGCTACTAATATATTGTGTATTTTTAAAAATGTTTTGCAATAACTTAAATTACTGTAGACATAGTTAAAGGAAAGGAGAAAATACCATTCTTCATATATCGTTTTGTCTGCATCCCATATTAAAAACACTAATTCAGTGGGAAAGTAAAATACAGTCCCTCTTAAAATATAGTTCGCTTTTTGTGGATTTCCAGTTTTCATCACCAAGACAGCTGTGGGTAAATTTTCATAACAATCTACGTAATCGGGACTTATGTCATGTACAGTATGTCCACTGAAATATAGATGGACTCAATTGGCTGCTGCCACCTTTGCTTCTTGCCCTAAAAAAATATATAAAAGAACTGCATTTCTATAAAGAACACAGATAACATATTTGGCCCCAAGGGAAGAAAGATCTGATCTTGGATGTGATTCATGTTCTTCAGCCGCAAATGTATTCAACAGCTGTTTAGCTTTAATGAGATGCTGAAACCCTTGTTATTTAGTAGAACACTTTTTCAAGAATGTTTCTTTGAAACCACTAGAGGTGAAGCGCACACAAGTGCATTTCCACTCTGCCATGCTGTTAGTGACATGACGGATGTTATTCTGCCTTTATGCTGCTATAGCTGAAACAAAATGAGCCTTAACACCATGAAAAAGAAATCACTTTAATACTAGACAAGCTCTTCACTAAAGATAAAATGCAGAAAAAAGAAACATAAGACAAAGATCTTAAGTGATTAAGTTTGGCAAGAGGATTTTAGCTTTCAACTTAGTTGTTCTACTGGGTTATAGAATTATGGAGTGTGTCTACCTATTGTTTTCCATAGAACTCAAGGGGCACCAAAAGGAAAAGAAATCCCCCCCCCAAAAAAGGAAGAGAAACCTTTCAAAACTCAGCTTTTTTGAGCTTCAAGGCTTCACAAGCCTGTAACAAAGTGTGCCTGTGTTAAAAGTTTTCCAAATTTTTGTGAGTAACATGAGGTCATTTCTGGAATAAAAATTGTCTTTCCGGACATTCCCAATGAGGAATCAGTGTGTTTTGACAGACAGACAGAGAGACAGAGAGACAGACAGACAGATCCTTAGCTTGTATCAGTTATTTGCATTATCTTCAGCTAAATCAGGATAATTTATAAAGCAAGGACAGGACATTATGTTAATTATTCCTCCCATGGGATACATTGTCATAAACCATTTTTGTTTTGTGTTTGTTTAGGTACAGCTCTCCGCACATCTGCCTGCTGTACATGATACCTTACCCCTGAATGGGAAGTCAGCGGGGCTGCGTGCAGAAAGTGTTGCTCAGAGTGAGCAAAAGTACCTGACCTTGGCTCTTGGTGAACTGCCTGTGATGGATTTTTTTGGTGTGAAGTTTCACAATTTTTTTTCTTTTTAATGTAAACCTACAATGTAGAATACTCCTTTGCCCAAGGACTGTTTCACTGTTTATACTCATGGATAAACTTAAAACTGCAAAATGTTAGCTTACTAACCACACAACTCTAAACCATTTTATAGTGAAGTAAAAAGAAAAAGGGAATTGTTTCCTAAAAAATAGTAAATAAGGGTTAACTGCTGGTGTCAAGTACAAGGGTATAAATCTGGAGTGAACCCACTGAGGTGAATGGATGCATTTGGGAAATATGCAGTATATGTGGGTGCAGAATTTTTTTAACCTGAAAAGTCTAACCTTTAAAGTTTTTAATCTGAAAAGTCTAACCTTCATTCCCAGGGTGTTAAATGTTTCCAAAGAAATCAGTGAAGCCTAATAACACTCCCTTCAGCCGAACTGTGTTTGCATGGCTCCAGTTCAGAAGATCTTTGGTGTAAAACTGAATTTCAGCCCGTTTTACATGAAGAGTAATGTGGGATTGGGCTGTCACTTTCATAAGTTTGTTTTCCCATACTATGCTGTTTTCTGTTTTCAACTGTTTCTCCTTTTATCCAAGATCAGGCTGAGCTATTAACTGAAAAAAAACCATGTTGGAAAGGATGTAAAACAGAAGGCTATATATGTATATA
Source organism: Falcunculus frontatus (assembly GCA_013398115.1). Classification (NCBI taxonomy): domain Eukaryota; kingdom Metazoa; phylum Chordata; class Aves; order Passeriformes; genus Falcunculus; species Falcunculus frontatus. The sequence goes on along the minus strand of VZRV01005762.1, from coordinate 461,026 downwards.
CAGTATGTTTAAAGCATTTTATTTTTATATTTTGAATGCCCTAAATTAATAAAAGACAAATTATAAAGCCTTTTGCTTTAGTTTTTGAAATTATCTTAGTAGTGTCTTCTCTTTGGCCAAGAACTGACAATAAAATGCAACAACGAGAAACACTTGCCTTAAAACCATCAACTTTAACAGAGCAAATTTTATTGATTTTAGCTATGAAATAGCATAGGTATGAAAAGCCACTTGCCAAATTCAGACAAAAGAGAGGCTTATTGAGCATGTCGATACAGGCATCCTTGAAAGCGTGAAAACACATTTCTATTTTTAGCTTTTTGTTGCTTTTCCAATGCATTAAAAACACTCATGAGATGAGACTTCACATGTGAACTGCCATTTTCAAGTAAAAATACAGAAAGATACTTCTTTGGATTGCTAAGGAAAAAGTTTGTTCCCCCTTAAGAGGAAGAATATTTAACATCAACAGTGTGAATACAGTATGGGGAGATACTGAAACTTTCAGAAATTGCAATATATGTGCTCATTTGACAACAAACCAAGTTAGATAATGGAGACATTTTTATAATAGAATAATGTGTGATTTAAAATTATTTACAGAGTTTTTATAATTAAAATGTAGGATGGCACAACTGCATGAACAGAAACTGTGTCTTCAGTCAGCATAGCAGAATTTACTGTATTTCACGGAGTTAGAATGGATAGTAAGAACATGAGTACATCCCTGAAGTATTTAAATTTACAGTGACAGAGGAAAAGCAAAAATTTTAGCTTCAGAGCAACATTTTTTTTATCTACAGAAAGGTGCATTTCTTCGAGGTGTATGGCGAGCTAATTACAACTGCAGATGTGCTATCAGTCTATAACCTTGTTTCAGCATTCCATGGTGGAAATGAAAGGCTAAGGGGGCAGTCAGGGTGCACTGAGCATTTTCATCCCAGGACAGCTCTTTTGAGAGCAGTATATCAAGGTGGATAAAAAATTTGTAGTAAAATCTCATATGCCTAAAATTACTTTTTTCTGTTAATTTATTTACTCATTTCTTCTATGAATCCCATGTTGTTTTGCATTTTTATGTAACTCGATGCAGACTAATTATTTTCAGTATCTTCTGTGTTCTGAATGAGATTTATATCATATATATGGCCAAGAACACGTAGGATATTTAGCAGTATGCTTGTTTTTAAAGTTGTGGCTGCTTGTGCTGTCCTTTTCTATCCAAACTCACAAGAACTTGAAAAGCTCTTCTATGAATGCTGAAATCATACTGGGCTGAATTGAAACTGGACCCAAGAGTGACTCAAGAGTTGCAGCGTATGGGTCATTTTCTTAATGTGGAGTCAATGGAGCTGTCAGTTTACAATAGCTTAGTATCTGTCCCCCAGGATTACTCATTTTTTTCTTTAAAATGCCCTGAATGTTTTTATCTTGCCATTTCAGCTGAAACTTTTAAAAAAGTGTATGATTACATAGGATGATTCCGTGTCAAGAAATTCCAGTTTGTCCTTTAAAAACTAACTGGTTCTTATGTCTGCTTTATATTTTCTCTTGGTCCAGCAAAACAATTACAAATGTCAACTGCTATTTAATTATGCATTTACAGAAAAGCATGTGCTTAAATGTTTTTTTGGATCAGGACCTAAAGACCATATTTGTTTTGAACTGAATTAACATCAGTGCAATCTGAGGGTATTCAACACTATAAAGGATAAGAATCACTTTTACTTTATTATAGTGTACTTTAGAATGCATATAATTTTAAAGAGAACATTTTTCAGAAGTACTACTTGTGATTAACTGTGTCCTGAAGCCAAGCATAAACGTATTCGTAAACCAAAAGCATCACTGCACCACCTGGAAGAAAAGATATTATTTTACTACATAGAAAATCCAGTATTTTCAAGATTTTATAGAGCATATCTAGTGTGTAATATAAACCAGGATATGGTAAAGCCTAATTTGCAAAATGGATAATTCTACTGTTTCCTGAGTTCACTAAAAATTCACCAATCCATAATCCATACCAATTTTACTTAATATTGGATCATAAAGTTGATGTAAAAAGCTTGTACATTAAAACAAATTTACCCTCAGAGTGATTTTTCCTAAGACTTTTTCAAGATTAATATTTTTCTTTGTTCTTCTACAAGTAGAAACTTTTAATCTGAATATGTGTGTATTTGTGTGCCTGTTTAGTTAGATTTGGCCATGAAAGAGCAACTTGACTGGTTGAATGACAATAATTCATCTCCAGAATGATGAAAATACTTCCAGGAAAGATTCAAGAGACATTTTCACCTGTTTTTTCACCATGCCTAAAGTGGAAAATCACGGTATTGAAATGAGTATAATCTTTCCTGGCTACAAATCCACAGGCAAAGTTTTGATCTAATGAAATGGCATTATTTGCTAGAATTGATAACAGTATAAAATCCCATCTTGAAAGCCATGAAATATCTTTACTGTTAGTGAAGCCAGACTGTAACTTGCCCGTAGTTGTTGTATGAGATAAAAAAAAGGAACATTTCAGAAGGTATATATATAACTAAACACATAGAGAAGCTTCTAGTTGGAGAACACGGGTAAAGAGAACCAGGTTGCACGAGTAAATATACATTACTTGTGGGTGCCAGCACTGGGGCATAAATATTTTCTTGCCTTTGCCTTTGCCTGTTGGTCCAGTTGGCAGCTTGGAGAGTCACCTCTAGTAAATGTGTCTTCTGCTGAACTGGGCTCACCTTTCTGGGGATAGGCTCAGACAACCAGGCACACAGAACTACCACATGAGTTTCTCCATTTCATTCATCCTAAGGAACCATCATCAGACTTGAAATCCTCCTCTATGAAAAGGAACTCACAGACAGCTAGACAGAGCAGAAGTCTGCAAAAGGCTTCGACCAACAAACAAATCATAGACACAATGTCTAAGATGTGATTTGAACTCAAATCAAGGCTGCTTCCAAATCTCACACTGTGTGATCTGTTTGTGTATCTCTTTTCCTGTAAACACTCACATGCTAGAAAGAAGGAATTACCTTCTCAGTCACAACAAAGATTGTATTATTATTTCATCAGAAAGTCAAACCTATATATTAGTTAGTCAATGGAACTACAAAAGTATTTAGAATGAAGTTCACATTTAACTGACTTGCTGGATCTGGGCCAGAATTCATAGTCATTTGTAAGATGGAAAATTTTATTCCAAAACGTGCTAAGAGGTACTGGGAAAGCTAAACACTGCCTTCTCTTTGTCCTGTATGTAATCTAGTATCTTTGGAGTGTGAGGGAAAAGGCTTTTAGCTCTAGAGCTCCTTGTTTCCCCTCCCTACCTTCTTCCTCCCCTTGCACAATAACCAGGCATGGTCTAGCACTTAGCCAGATGGATTGGATGTGCAAACATTTACAGACAAACCTAATGCCTCCTTTGTACTGCAGAACAGGCTCTGTATCTACTTGCTTTTACCTATGTTTGTTCTTGCATATTAAACAACCAGCTTGAACAACTGGAAATACATTTCCATGGGAATGGGATACTGTTCAAATTGGGGCTTCTGCTCTTTTCGATGCAGACTGCCTCTGTGGGCTGACAGAGTCTGAGGGCCCAGTGCTTTGCTTTCATGATTAATCAAAACCAGTAAGCGAAAAAACTCTAAAAGCCAAAGAAGATACAGCTCTCAACCACTGTGCTCCCACATCTAGAGTAACAATTAGTAAGAAGGGGTCAAACAACAACAACCCCACTTTTAAGATATCCTTGTCCTCTTAGTTTTCCAGGGCCATACAAGTCTCTTCCCAGCTCTGCTATCAGCTTTTTAGTGTCTGCCCCCATGGAGTACAGGAGAAGAAAGTAACTGGAATTCGATATGCTAGGGCTGTGCTCTGACTAGGGGAGTGCATTTTATAGAGACTCTAACCTGCATTTTAGGCTGACTTCATATAGGTATGGAATAATCCTAGTGAACTCAAAAGATCACATTAGAAGGAATAGGAAGCTTTAAGAAAATTCATGAAGTTTTACAGTTCTTTCATTTGCATGTCCTTTGGTTTGTTCATCAATAAAGCAATTGTACAAACCAGCAGTTACTTGGATCTGCAATTCCCTGATGTATATGTGTAAATGATTTTTTTTAGACACATATTTAGCCAAATCCATCTGTGATACTATTAGATGATGCTATGTTAAAAATAAACCATTCAAAGTGAAAGATATTTGGATTCATTTATTTGACTGATATTTACTATATTTTCTCAAGAAACTGAAAAATGGGAAGAGAAAGCAAGAACAAAAGCAAAATAGAAATGACAGAAGGAAAATTACCTGGACCCAGCCTCATGATCTTGGGAAGCAAACCTTTGTACAGAGCCAGAAATCTGTAGGAGAAGAATAACAAACAAAACATTTCAAACAATATTCTTGCTCTAAAAGAAGAACGGAATTGTAGCATATGTTTGTTAAAATGCTGGCAGAACACTTAGAGGCAATTATTTGAAATTACACATGTTCAATAGCAGGCTGTATCTGGATTTTAACATTTTACAGAGGCAGATCAGATGAAGAGAAAAAGTTAATCAATGTTCAGTCACAAAAGCAACGTTGTGAGCCTAGCCAATCAGAAATATGACTTTAATCAGTGAGATGGGTTTACTTTCAAGACAAGTCTGTTAACAAGAACTGCATACAGGGACAAAATGACTGATATAATTGAATATCAAAGCTACAATTCAGTCACCACTTGAGAAATATTTTTAAAAGTTGGAAAACATTATTACCACAAAGATCTGTCCTCAATTTAATTATTTCAGCAATAATTTTAAGGGTATAGAGGCCTATATAATTACAATTAGATTAAATTGAGAAATAGTCTGTTTTCTGTTCATATTTTCCTTTTACAGAATGAAGAGTTGAAAAAATGACACATGAGATATATGAAGCATTTACTCGTGGAATGTAAATTTTGACAACCCAATAATCATCTCGTAAGTCTCTTGTAAAAGTTCATATGTAGTAGGAAGATATCTCCTTGTAATTCTAAAATAAACTTTCAAAATGCTACATTGGCCTCTTTTGATATGTGAGTTCAGGGTGGCTTAATGGTCCTTGTCAAATCTGAAATATAACAATGTGGTTTTATGGACCCATATGAACTAAAACAGAGGTCTGGACATTTATTAAAATAAGAATGTTTTACCCTTCCTCTTTATAGACTGTTGCCATAGTTTTAAAACACGTTCTGTACTTGATCTCTCCAGGAACTGGCTGTGGTCCTTGAATCCTACTTTTTGCAACATCAAAAGGAATGTTAATAATTGAGGCTATTGTTCCTGAGACTAGTCCAATTCCAAATTTCCTCAAAAACTCCAAATTTGGATCCTACAAAAAAAAGAGGAAAGAAAGAATAAAACGGGAAACGGAAAGACCTGTGCAGGTTAAGCACTATAAAGTAATAAGCATTTAATCAGAAAACTCACACAACACACTCGTGTTATTTTAGCGGAACACATTAGGATTTCCTATGCTGGAACTTGTTTTCTTGACAATCCTATTGGCTATGTTTTTACACATGGTCTAAATTGCTGAAGTACACATTTCCTCACACAGGATTTATAAACACAGTTCATAAAGAAAGACTGGTATGGCATATGGGGATGATTTGTATAATTGGGCTTCACAATGTACTTAGTATTACTGTATCAAAACAGGAGAAATCCAAGCACACTATTAGCTAATTGGCCAGAATATTTTACAAATGACAGCAACTTCCACCATGAAGCCTACTAAAACACTCATTTGTGTGTTGGACCCCCAAATGCTAAATTAAATAAAGACTAATCTCAGTCTGCTGCCATTCCCCTCCAGGTTTTTTACATTTATTTTCACATGTAGCTGATCCACTGTACTGAGAAGTGCTAGCTTCCTGTTATTAACAATCTAACTCGGCACAACGGCAAGAGAGCCTCCACGTTCTGTGCATTATAAACGGTGGTAATTCACTCAGCTAATTGGCTGAAGAATTTACAACAGATTGTTTTTGAACCCTACTATATGCACACGGTAAAAGTTAGAAGTAGGGTAGAAGTGCATCTAAAAACTTCTTTGCTCACTCACAGTTCACAGTTCAATTGGGTTTTATTTGATCTTTTAGAAAGACCTCCTACCTTGGCATTTCTATGACATCAAAGAACCCAGAGTTTATCTGGGAGTCAAAGCCCCTTGAAGCAGGTTTAATCCTATTTCTCTAAGTAGTGGAAGTCACAGGCCAGCGTGTTACAGGACATTTCCTATGCACATAATTTGGTTTTGCTATTGGTTTTCAACAGAAGGACACTTTTTTGCTACATCAGGCTCTATATATGCAGCTCACTTCTGCCATGAAGGTGCTTTTATGATAGAAAATCATTATTAAAATAACAAATGATCTTGCCATGTTATAACATCAGCACAATGTTAAAATAAGACAGTTTTTTGTTTCCTAAACCTGTATGTTTTTGAATGAGAAAGAAACCAAGAAAAAAGTTTTCCTTCCCAGATTAGCAACAAGAAAAATAAATTAAAACTTTCATAATATACATTGGATGAAGCCCATACAGGTGTTTAGAAAGAAATATCAAAATTAACAGAGTTCTTTATTAACTTGCAGAAAAACTCAACACCTTGATTTCACAAAACATGAAACATACTGGTAATAACTTTTAAAAATTAGAATGGCTTGTGGTACAAGAATTATAGCACTTTTTTAGCAAAGAGCTTAGCAAACAAATTTCTGTTCATTCTGTACATACAGTGATTTAAATGCAAATAGAATAAAGCCAAGGTTTCTGGTATCTAGAGAAGAAAAGAAGAACCCTTTTGAAGCATTTTGCCCATTCACAAAACTGGACTCCAACCAAATGTACCATAGTAAATACTAGCTTTGCTGTAACTTGATTTTTTATCATAAACCTAATGGGAAACATTTTTCTATGAAATTCATCACTGTAATATCTGGGTATTTTCATTAGTATAACAGATTCAATATAAATTTAGTTGTCAAAAATAAAAATCGAGTATTTTTCTAAAAGCATAGCTTAGTGGAACTGTACTGTGATAATGCTTCCAACTGAAAAAAGGATTTCCAAACATATTCTGCCTCTGTCTAGAATGCTTACATGGCCAAAAGAACATTGGCTGTCTATCAGGTAGGTGCAAGTTGGTGCCATCATGAAGGAGTGCCTTTCCTTTTACACCAGAGTCTGTCCTTTTTCTGCCTTATGGACAATGCCAAAATATTCCCAACAGTCTAGAATTCCACGGAAGGAGGTTCGAGGATAAGGTGTCGGTCCAGTCCTAATGCTGTAACTGGTTAGCAGAGGCAGTCATCACCACACTATTGTCACTGATTTCTGCACCACACAGCTCACTGACCGATTAATATATGTTTCATATGTTGTACGTTAGGAAAAAAGATTCTGACATGCTTCTCTTCCTTTCATAAATAGCAAAACTGGAGGAAGAACATACATGAATTCAGTTTCTAAGCAAAGCCCACTTTTTATGTAGTATGAGCAGAACATATAGAACAGAAACTTGGTTTTAAACGGTGCCACACCCCAAAACAATATACCACAAGAAGGTGAAATACCTGTTTGCTTTTTCACAGTGGAATAACTTAGCTGTGGTTGGACAACAATCTGTGACCATCTCACCTTTTTACCAAACTCTTCACAATCACATTACCTTGTACACCTTAGTCCCCATGCTGGGAGCACCAGCAGCCATTAAAAACAAAGAGAAAAGAAGGCATCACTAATAAATGCCCTATCTATGCATGTCCTGTTGGATTTCTCTGCTTTTTTTGGGAGAAAAAATTTGAGATGTTGTTTCCCTGGTTTTTACACATTACTTCTATAATAATTTTTTTAAATAAGTGGAGACTCAGTAAGTGCCTCCTGAATCAAATGCTGCTTATTTCCTTCTTTTATATTCCATAATTTCCAGCAACAGAAAATTCCAGCACTAAATCTGGAACATACACATCCACGTATAAGAATGTCACCCACTGGAGACAGTTATAATTTATCAGCTTCAGTCTCCAAAGCTTTCCTCTACAGACCACTTCATTCACTTGTAATGTGCTGGATATAGAACCGCCATTTTAAATTTTTTTAATCCCCAGGTAATTCTGAAACCTGAGTTTGGATGGTAGCTCTGAGGTTATTCCACTACTCATTCTGACCCAGTCTTCTCCTAAATCACCTTGGCTTACTATTTCTTCAAGTCCATTGCACCACATCCACTTTTAACTCTCTATTCCTACATAGAACTCCTCTGTTGGCATGGATCTGAAAGCTACTAAAATAAAATTATTTTCTACTATCTTACTTACTCACCAAGCTGGACAGCCCGTTTGGGTTTCCTATTTCTTCTTTGCCTATAGAAGTTCAGGGCTCCTTTCTCTTACAAGGCAAAGCACTGCTCAGCATCCATGGCCTGATGCAGCAGCCCTTGTAACACGAGGCACATCTGCAGTGCCTGTGGCTGGCAGTGCCTGACTTGAAATGGGTTTTGCAGTTGGCCACATTTCAAAGGGGGCTTTTCACAGGTGTGAGGAAATCTCATACCATTAAGAAATGTGGCAGCCACTTGGAGGTGGTAGTGAGCAAAGGTTTTAAAGAAACTAATGTTTAAAAGCAGACCTAATTATGATAAAAAAATTGAAAAGTAAAAGCTGCTGGACACCTATGAAATGCACTATGAAAGCAGATGCCATTTGCAAAATAATTTCATCGCTAGGGCAGAGGCACAGCTGCTAATTCTCTATGGTTGATCCATTAGTGGCCATTGAAAGAAATCTGGCATATTCCATTTTCAGTAAATGGAGCACAAGGTTGGCTGTAAACAGTCTGTTTAGCAGAATAGGCCGAACGTAGAAAAAATTATTCATGATGGACATTTACAACCCACATATGTCATTGATATCATTTGACCACTCAACCTACAAGATTTATTGTTTTTGGCAAAATAGGCTGCAAACATCCCTAATTGGGATGCAAATTTAATGCACAGTTTAGCTGACAGCTAAAAGGTTCATTCAGAGATTTTCATACATTTTCCACTGATGTTACAGACGGTGAACAGCAAATACATAGTCAATAGTCAAAATTATTTCCAAGTGTAGTATTCTTATTTCACAATTTTTATGTATAATTTTTTTATTTTAGTCAATAAGTCACTGGCTTTAAGACTGGCAATATATACAAAGTTGACAAACTAGATTTTGTAAGGAAATCGAGTATGTGGGAAATCTAGACAAATTAACAACTGTTTAACATTTTTCAGACTAACTGCAAACCACCTTCTACCAAATTCCTTGTACAGGTTTGGGTTTGATAACTCTCAGCCTCTAGTACCTGTCCACTGACAGAAGAGTTTTAAGTTACAGGTCATAAATTATTGTTAAATACTTCCATTTAGCAGTCACTGAAGTGAAATTCAATGCATGTAAGTACCTGAGACATAATGCTGGCTAGCACAAGCCAGATGAGGCCTGATCTCTGTCTTCTTAAATTCAGGGCAAGTTTGCATTGATTTTAGTGGGAGTTTGATCAGAATTATTGGCTATATCTGTCTGTACAGACTGTCTATGGCACTGATGCTGTCTGGCTTAGAGAGTCCTCTTAACTTTATTAGCACTATAGAATGCTATTACCATTCAAAACAGACTGGCTGCATGAAACCAGCCCATTAGGAAGGGTTCCTTGTCTTCACTAGCTCCTAAGCCGTGCCCAGGAACTGCAGTGGCTGGCCAGGGCCAAAAATGTTTAACAGCACAGACGGCTGAGTTTTGGTGTTGCTACTCAATTTACTAGCACAGATATAGCCACTGTGCAAGCCACCATATAAGGCACTGTGCACTGGTCAAGCACAAGGCAAACCTCTCCACTTATTTGCAATTAATCCCACACTGATTAAATCGCCTTCTGATTTTGCTAATATTTGAGGACAGCCAGGCCAGTGGCTGATATTGAAGCAATTTCTCTTTTGTTTTCTACATATATTTAAACCTGTGTTGTAGATGTTACAATTTTTCTGCATCATACAAAATCTGTATAAAGTACTAATTTCCTTTTGATCATAAAGCTCTGAATCTTTCTAATAATGTAATAATTGTTTTCTATTTTTGAAAATCTGAAAGGCTAGGAAAGCATGCTTATGCCAAATACTATTACTATTCAATTGCTATGCAAGAACATTTTCCATGATTCCCATAGAAGCTGCACACTAGTCTCTGTCCTTACCTGCATATTTTTCTGAATTTTCTGCATAGTGATTATAATTTTTTCATCTTTTGATCAACATGAAAGTGTTTACTCCTATCTTAGTATCAAGCTATGCTTGTGCCTTGACTTTTTAGAATGTGTGACTGAAGTACACTGCAAAATATGCTTAAATACACTGTAAGAAACTTGTAGAAACTTGTGGGTCAGCTGCTCTTGAACAATTCAATTTACTGTAATGATCTGCAAATAAGAAGTGGAGCTTTTCTCCATTTATGCAACGCTGCCAACAAAAATACCAGGCTACTCAGAAGTGCAGAAAAAAAAGAGGTGTTACTTCATCTGGGAATAGAAAACGATCCCTTTTGATGTGAATTGCACCTTCCTACATGTATATCACTACATATTACACCTGTGACTGTTTAACTGTCATCATCTAAAAATCACATTAGTGAAAACACACTTCAGTAAGTAGCATACTGGAATCATTAATAAACCATTAGTTGTTTCTCACACAGTCATTTAGGAAGTTGCTGATATTACCACGTTTTCATCAGTAAAATTTCCCTCTATTATAAAGGGAAATGCTTCCTTTGTTATTTAAAGTAATGTAGGACTATCAACATTTCTTTAAGTGAAATTACAGCTACAGTGATTCTTTTTATTTTAAATTATAAATGGTATAAAGTCCCTGTGCATGACCCTTTACATCCTGTTTTGGGCTGTCTGTCTCCCATATGGATGAATCTTCCCTGTCACCCTTCAACACTAGGTTGAACTCTCTTTTGAGTAAGTAGGTCCAGTGCCTGGCCAGAATAAACTACATACCACAACTTGGCCATCTCTGCAAGCTTAGCCCCTTTGTGAATACTGAAAGAAGTTCTGGAAACTGATTTTTCTCTCCTAAGACAGTTTGCCACACAAAAAGTGCATACATCCCCAACATAAACACATCTCTGTATCTCAATTCCTGCCTTTTCGCACTGCTACCATGCTATAAAGGGAAATTCATAAAAAAGGTAATTCAAATATGACTATACTCAGCTTTGCTTAAAAAGTGAGAAGTTCAAGTCTTAATATGCTTCCATTAAAATACTATGGATTTCTGCAAAACAGAGCTAGGTTAGTCACTGTTTATCACTAAATACCACAGCTTTGCACAGAAAAATACAGTGTGAATTAAAATGTCAAACTTCTTATCTGATTGTCTATTGCACTGTATGAAGAACTTACTTTATTGACTGGAAGAATGTTTTTCACATTGAAGTAGAATCCAAAGTAAACCATGTTAAAAACTCCGTGACGGCCCAGGGTTGCAGTAAGGCCTTTGTTGAGTCCTTGGAAGCCCAGACCACCAGTTTTAATGATCTGCTGAGCTTGAACAAAGCTAGATGGTTGCTACACAAGTTAAACAAAAGAAGGAAGAGATCATCTTTACAAAAAGAAAACAATAAACATAGCATCATTGCCATCTGTTGACAAACACAGTGTTGCCAATTCTTGTAATTTTATATTAAGTATTACCATATTTGTTATTTTCTCTTCCCTGTGACCATATAAAAATCTCAATTTTAATTAAAAAAGATTCCTCATTTTTCTGATTGCAGAATAGGATGAAAGCAGGACTTGAGTACTGTAAAAGAGTAGTATTGTAAAAGACTTCCATTTAATAAAAGGCAAAAAGGAAGAAGCTACCTCATAGCAGACAGAATCTGCCTAAATACATGCACCTTTGATCTTTTTTGAATATACCATGATATTTAGAACTAGCTATTCCCCTTCAGAATATTTTACATTTTTTAAAGCAGCATTATAGAAATTACTTTCAAAAAGTTGTTGAATCAAGTTTGGCTTTCTCCAAAGCATAAAGCCAGCTCCGGGTAACCAAATATATAATTAGAAAGGCAAAACATGACTTCCACTAGAAGGCTCAAACATGAAAATATAGAAGAATTTTGCCTACACCACTGTGAATACCACTAATTTCAATACACCTATTTGTTTAATACCTTTCCATTTCAAAATACCATGGTGGTAGATCAACAGCCCAATGATGCTGCTATATCTGACAGAGCATATGAGTGCTTATTTAGGTGACTGACAAGTTTAAACTTTAATACGAAGTTTCATTCTGGTTTTTCATATTTCATAACTAAAATTATCCTGTTGATGCTCTGCATATTTACTATAGTTTACTTTTGTAACTGCCCCCAAGAATTCAAGTCAGAATCTGTTCTAAAATGGAGATACCCAACATGGATACCAGCAATAACATCCTTTTTCATGCTCCAAAAATGGAGATTAGATCTTTAAGAAATAACAGAGCAACCTTCAATAGTAAGGTATCCCTTGGTATCCCTTTTCTTGAACACGGATTACTCATGACTCAGAGGGGAAGCCTGTCACTTGCTGAACACCTGAGATGGGATTCATATCCAAATATAAACACCTGCAATGTCTACACCTGACTTCCCTTTTCAGTCCTTTAGTAACCAAGAGGACTCTCTTTGGCAGCATTTCCCTTTTACCAAAGTAGGTGTCATCATGTCAACTGATCAAGCCATAGAAGGTCTGCGGTTCTTCATTGATGATGGAAGGACCTTAGATAGAGGAATTTATTGTACAAACATCTGGAGTTAATGCACTTCACACAGCTGTTGACTTTTACTTAATACAGACCCACGCAGTGGACTCTGGAGTCATATTCTTCTCATCATAAAGCAGAAAATTGTATTTGTTTAATTAATCATAACTCTTACTTCAGGTGAGAAGATTTTAATCATCACACTGGCTTCTAGAGCCAGTGAGTTATCCAGGGCTACAGAGAAAGGGAAAAAAAAAAGAAAGGAAAACGAAACAACATGGTGTCCGGCCTTCTTGCAGTTTACTTTAACAAAAAATCACCATTATTTTTACCCATAGCAATGTACATTACAAAAGGGCTGATACGTGATTTATAGTGGCCTTCCTCTTTAAATCTATCACCCCTCGAAAGATGATCTGCTACCACAGAACAATTCAGCTGTCACCGCAGGGTGTGAATATTTGCTTTGGGGGTGTGCAAGACTCTGGGTGTGAGTGTATGTGTTCATGCTCTTCCTTGTTCCTTTTAAACAAGATATGTTTATTATTTCTATACAATAGTCAAAGAAATATGTGAACTGCATTAGGTTTCATCATGTAGTACGAAAGCTTCACAATGGGATAGGTACACACTTTACTCAAACCTTTTAGAAAAACAGTGCATGGTAATGCCTTATGCTGTATAATATAACCTTCGAACATGCTTCTTCCAATAGGCTTGAGTTTACATGCTCTAGTGTGGAATGTTCTTTAACATTCTTAATGAGAATTTGATGTAAGGTATAAAGTCACTGGAGTTTTTTTTTTCTGATTCACAGCAAATTTTGAAATTCTAACACTTAAAAAAGATACATTAAAAATTAATATGTCTGTGATACAACAATCTTTGTGATTTAAGAACTTAATTTCCCTTGGATTTTTTTCCATAGAGCAAATAGTTAATATTTTTGATGTAACCTAGGTTTCTAGTAGAGTCCAAATACCATTCTGTCACAATTTTATTTATACAATAATATACTATTATTTGGATTTTGTGAAATTTTGCACTTAAATTAAATTAAAGAATATTCACCTGAACAAAATCAACACAGAATAATTTTGGACAGCTACAGTTTGATTATTGTAGTATTCTGAAGGTCACCGAAGAAGGGATGCTGTAACTAAAGGAAGTAATTGCATAAAATTTACAAACTAAACCACCCCAGACTTTGTTATAAATTTCTCAGTAGAGAAAAAATTAAAATGTGTGAAGTGAAAGGATACATTGGTCTTTTGCAACTTTACAAGGAAAAGTTTGTCCAAAATATAACACTGGTTTGTTTATACCTAAAAGCAGAGGGTTTTTTAAGCTAGGATGGTTACATCTTCACAACTGTGAGGCAGAAAGATCCGAAATATCTGCTCAGTTTACTACTGCTGGAGCAGTAGTAGTCCATAATTTTTATCATACCACCTTCCTGAGAGAAAGATCCTCTCACACATTGCTTTTTCCCACTTTCAGTCTCTCTTCTTCCAAGATCCTAAACATTTTACTCCTGTACTGCATTATTTATCTGTTTCAGTGTCTTTGCTGCCCAAGTTTAAAAATGTCTTGACTGGAGACTTGCAGCAAACAAACATATCTTTCATATGCATTAAGAATCGAACAGAAATTTACCAAACATTTTAAAATTTATTCTGGAAGAAAATGCTTTTCTGGATGAGTTATGGAGTAGGTACCAGCTACTCCATGACATTTGGGAATCAGTAGCAGTACTTTTCCAGTGTACCTGAGGAGCTCAGCCCAAACAGCTTATGTAAACATCCAGGTCATAAATCTCTTTACTGTGCATCCCCCAAAAGGGTTCAATTTACGCAGATGAGTGTTGCAAGGCATGTAAGTATTAACTCAGTCAAAACTTTATAGTAGAATGTGCAAAAATCATGTCCCACCAGGGATTCAGCCAACCTTTTCATGTGATGCTTATGTGATTTGGCACTTCTACCATGGTACAGCTGATTTCTCAAAAGATTTTGAAAAAGATGATTTGACAATTGTTACTTTTATTCAATGAGAAAAGAAAAAAGGAACTGTATTACTGCCTTCCTTCACCTTATCCTAGAACATCTTCTGCATGAAAATTAATAGAAGCTAGTGTGTTCCTGAAAACACTTGATTTTCATGAATCACTGTTTCCCAGTTTAATCTTTTTCCCCTTTCAGCACTACCCAGAATCGTGGACAATGTTTTGCATAATAACTTCTTTGGACAAAACAATATTTGAATAATAAAACTCTGAAGTGGAGCAAGAATTTAAATTATCAATGTACTTGTTATATAACAATTTTCCAGTTTGTGTTAATAAAAGTGAAGTCTTATAAGTAATTTCATCCAAGATACACAGCACAAAATACAGCAGCTGGACTCTGTCTAGGGCACAGGGCCATGGTGTTTCATGGTAACCTTTGGTGCTCACTTGAAGTCTGGAGCCTGCTGGGGTAAATGTGCTGTGTACAAGGGGCTCAGGTTTGTACTCCTGTGCAATTCCTCACAGTGCTGGGTTGCTGGCTGCTCTGGAGGGATGAAGGTGCATTTCAGGCATAGAATATCTAGAGTGGAAATGCTGATGCCTCTGACAATACTGCATGCAGTATATGAAGGCATTGTCTATTGGGTCTCTTTCTTTTCCATTTCTGTTATGCTTGTGGGAAAATCATTTGCGTCAACCAACATCTTACAGACATTCTGCTCTAAATACAAACCTCGAAGTGCATTATGCCCAATAAAGTGGAAGAAGGAGAATGAAGCCATTTTCCTACCTCTGTGAAGGCATTCTGATTGGTCTGTAAGGTAACCTTTACTACTTCAAATGGGTTAACCACAACTGCCTCTGTCAACCCAGATCCCAAGCCAGCAACTGCAAATGCCTAGGAGAGTTAAAATGAAAATTAAATATTAAGCAGTAATACTTCCTGAACATCAGATTGTGAAACTGAGTGATACAATGCAAACTGCAAGACTACAGTAATGCAGCAGTATTCTATTACTAAACAGCTTTAGCCCTTGATTAGATGCTGACAGTTCATGAATACAATATGACAATAGCCATAAACCATATTCCAAAACAATCAAAATAAAATTTCATAGCACTTCATGTCCATGTATTCTCTTTTCAGCTGGAAGGAAAAATGTGGTACCAAATTATTATGCAAACACGGAAAAAGTGGAAAAAGAATGTCCTCATGTTATCTTTGGGTGGACTCTGAATAATAACACAAATATAAGTGTAGTTATGAAGCACTGGAAAAAATAAAATCTCTGAACAGGGTATTAAGCACATAACACTAACATATTAACTTAAAAATAAATGTAAAAATCTAAAACAGTTCAGTACTGAAGCAAATTGCGCAAGTAGAACGTTCACCTAGTAGGTAACAATCCTAGACAGGTTTATATGGGAATGAGTGACACACAGGGAAGCGTCAGCGTTCACTGCAAGGATGAATTAACTCCATTTACTTAGAAGCTGGTAGTACATTTCAGTCATAGACATGGAGATACTCACTGCTTTGCTTTTCATCACGGCACAGCATTTTAAGATACCTTAATTTATTTTTAACAGAAAATAGTATTAAAATATTTAGGTCAACTGAGAAAATTCAGAGGGGTTAAATTTAATGATCACTTTACACATTTATTGCCTCCACTTAACATCCCCAAACTCTCTAGGTGTTGAAAAAATTCCCAGGACCAAAATACATTATAATGAGTACATTTGCTGAAATTCAAAGAAACCAACAGTAAGGAAAGAAACAATAGTGAGAAAAAACTTACTTAAAACAGAGGGATACGAGCAGGGACTCTTGAGAGCTCAAGAAAGAGAAGAATGGAAAGTTAGAAGCGTAGGGGCAAACGCCAGTCTTACTGCCTTTGGAGAAGATTGTGTTACCAGCAAATATATTTTTCCAGTAAGATGAGAACCTTTCATCATCAACCATGAGACTGAAGCAAGTAGGAAGATGGTGCTAATGTATGCATCTGTCTTTTAATAATAAATGTTGCCCTGATATGAGGTCTGTCGAGGCACCTAGAAACATTCTGCCTAGCTTAGACCAGAATCCCCCTCAGTCTTCTTCTTCCCTCGCTACCTTAGAGTCAAAAATGCCTCTATGGTAACAGCACTGCACCAAAAATATGAGAGGTGTCTGATTGTTCTAAACATTGCTGTACCTCTTACATGAACCAGAGCAGCTTTTGGGCAGCTATTTCATGTTTACAAGTTTTCAGCATATTTTCCTCCCCCCCGCAAAAAAGTGCTGGGGTACCATGGAACCTTCAACTCTGTTTTTTCCACTTGTTAGAGAACAAGTATCAGTCTCTATTTACACAGAAGGATGAGAACTGCTGAAAAATATCAGATAAAATAGGAGACACTGCAAACAGCTATAGGGCCAGCGGAATAATTAAGAGGAAGAGGAAACTTGCTTTAACCTAGATAATAGAATTCCATGACCATTCACTCATTGCAAAGAAAGGGAGATGTAAATGGAAGCAATACTCTTTGAAAGAGACTTGAAATTTCCAAAGCCTTTATAGCATAGCCATCAAAAGATTGATTATTTCCTAAAGTTGTGATGCCATCATTGTGAAAAATAGATATTTACTATGATTTACGTTCTTGCACTCCAGGAAGCAAAAAGTATAGAAAATAAAAAGTATTTTACTCCTAATGCACAATAGTAGAATTATGCTCTACACGTGAGAATGGACATTACACATGCAACCTACATCTCAGCATTAAAACATTTCTGCATATATGTATGTCCTGCATTTTTTTAAACCAGTTATTTCTTGAGAAGAATTCCTAACTCCACTGATGTACAAGAGTTTTGCCATCTACCTCAAAGGCGGTAGCAATTTCTTATCAATAACTTATGTTTCTTTTATAAAGTCTTTAAAATAAGACTGAGATCTGTATTTTTGTTATAGTTGTACTGTACCTTGGAGAATAGCATTTTGAGGTTGAAGTATTAAACTAGTCACTATGACATGGATAAACAAATATTGATAATATTCAACTTTTTTTGTTATTTTGCAAGAATGAAGAATGGCAAGTTGTATACAGACTCTTCCACGGTGGCTGTCATTAACCATGTTAACAAACGTTATGACATTGTAGGGAATTATTTTAAGGACACTTGATATAAAACATCATTTATACATTTCGGTAAATTCTTATCAATGTTTTCAAGGGACAAGTCTGTTTTGAAAAACTCTGGATTGCGCTGGAGCCTTTGATTTTGTGCTTCTTCTGTGGGAAGAAGCAGATGAGACAGACTGTTCAGCAGACACACATTACACTAGAACATGAAGTTCTGTATCCATACTTACCAGTCCTGGCGGTAATGACGCATATCCTAGTAGCTTCTTGTATTGTTCAAAGGTGAAAAACTGAGAATAAAAGTTAGACTGAAATTGCACTGAAAAAGATTTTTAGTTACTTATGCAAATTAGTAAAAAGCAGACTACAACAGAGTTTCACTAACTCATATTTTGAGCAGCCGCACGCAGTTCTGCAAAATAAGCATAAGCCACTTCTGTTTCACACTCTCTGTAGCAATGTTAGATGTGCAAGAGTAGGCAATCAGGCTTCAGAACTGATTTTATTAGTCTGTCATGCATAATAGCAGTGTAAGTGCAATTCAAGTAATGATTTATCTAAGAGCTCAGTTACATCATATAGGACATATTTTAAATTTATAAACTTTTCCTCTGGCATTAACTTTCACATACTAGTTCAAATGTAGTAGCACACATTACAATTTTCCCAAGAAATCACCCCCACATCCTTAATATAATGTGCTGCAATCACTTTTGCATTTCTCAAACTCCAGTCTGCTCCTCATCCGAGAGATATAACTGTGGATTTTGAAGATGGAAAGTCTTTCATTTTTATAATCTTTTCCTGTCAACAGGCACATTTCTTTTTCTGCTCTCTCTTCACAAATAAATCTTTCAGTCAATTGCCTACTTTCAAACAGTGGTGCTTAGAAGTCCTGAGCATCTGCAATTCCTTAGAGGATGCCTTGAAAGCTGTACTCTTGGGTGTTTGAAGTTCAAGAAAGAAATGAGATCAGCTTCACCTGCACTGACATGGTGAAAGGCAGCCATTTGCAAATGGCTCGCTTTGCAAGCTAACATTTCTTGCCACCCAAACCCACCAATTTTCAGAATACCTTCTGTGAATTCTTATAAAAATCAAAGAACAATAAACAAATGGATTTGTTCTTCCAAGAAGAAGGTTGAGAATAACTCTGACTCCACTGAAGTCAGTAAAAACCTTCCTGTTGGCGTAGGCAGACAGACTTTCACTGCCTAGCTCCTTGTCTGTGGACACGAGGTCTAAGATGCATGGGTCAAGATATACTCTAAAGAAAGAGTATATGTGACATTCTACAAATTATTGGAAAGATGCCTTCTGAAATACAGCACACAATCTAGGCCACTATTTAAAAAACAAGAAGTCAGACTACATTATATTCAAAACAGGGCTACCAGGATCATTAACGAGAACTCAGAGCTTATTATAAGAATGAAGACTGAAGGAGAATAAATGCTTTCCTTGTTAAGTTTAGAAAAAGAGATGTTGCGAGAGAATGTAAAACAAGGAAGGTATGTAACATAAAGAAATTGGGTGTAAGAGTAAAATATACTCATAAATAGAATGTGGTTGGAGATCTGATGAAGCTTTCTTGCGACTAAAGGAGTAGAGTCCTGAAACAGTCTTCCAATAAGAGAAATGAGGGAAAAAATGATTTGCAGGAGAGGGTTTGACAATTTTGTGAAGGAGATTAAAGAACAAACCCCACAGTGTCCATAATTCATATTCTGCAAATATGTTGCTGAAGCCACTGAAAAAGCAGTCCAGTTGCTATCGTATAAGACACACCTGAGGGCAGTGAAAATTATCTTCTAGCATGAAGATGGTAGAACTTGTGGGCTATAACGAGTAGGTATCTGGATTCTGGGTAAAACCAAAAATATCAAAGGTGTTATTCCACATAATTTTCACATGGAACAACACAAGGCCCCTAACCATTTGTGAGTCCTGTGATCTGTCTAAGAATTATTCATGTCTTTGTATGCAAAATGAAGTGGCTTTTACACAGCATGTCTGGTATTATGGGAATGAAGAACAAAAAGCTGCCACAGTTCCACCAAGACTGCATCAGCACAGGTTCGTATCTCCTACTACAAGAGCTGTCACATCCCAGTCTAGCAAAAGTAAATAGCCAGAACTTTTAACTTTCCTGTCTGCTTTCCAATGTTGACCTGTAAACTTTGGTTAGTTCAGAGCAAGCTGGTTCAAAGGAAGGTGGGATCCTTTGAAAGTCTGTGCATTTTGTGACCACACAGGATGCGATGATCCCTCCACATAGCATCTGCCCATGCATCAGACAAGCAAACTGTTTCACCATGAGAGGAAGGCAGTGAGCAATGAGGCCACTGGGAATCGTAAGAAACATAAGGGAATAGAGTTTTTAAGATAAGACAGAAAGACTGGGTGACTTGTCCTGAGTTTCAGCCGAAGAAGACAAGCTCTGTCCCTCAGGGTTCAGTTACTACAGACCTATGAGAACAAACCAGCTTTTCCATAAACCACGTGTACAGGAACATAAGTAATAAGCACCACATTTTCATTTGCATTTGTTTAGAACTCTGTCCTATGGCAAAGTCAATAAAATTTTTCAATCAAGAAAAATGCTTCAAATGAAACGTCACTGGAATCATACCGAACCCATCAGAGAATTGGGTGTTAATGTGTTAATAATGCCACTGTTTTAAAGCAAGAGGGAATATGTATACCTAATGCAAAATTGGGTTGTTAAATTCTGAAAACTGATGGGCTGATACTCTGGTCACTGAACAGATACTTTTTTACATTCTCAGTTGGGATTATTATATCATTTTGCAGAAAAGGTCCTAGAATTGGGGCCCAGATTTTAACAGCCCTCCAAAGAGTGTACAGATTAAACAATAACCTTGCAAGCATCTTGCAAATATGTTTAAAATTTTTTCATTGGCCTTGACAAAAACCACAAAAGATAGAAGTGTTACTCAAACTCTAGGTCTATCTTTCTGTACAACTGAGGGTATTATAGAGGGAAAAATCTGACAAAGTGGGCGGGTAAGCTGCTTCACTGAACTAAATTAATTTCTTACTGTGATAAAATTTGCTTTATTCTCTCTCCAGCATCTTTGTAGTCATTGTTACCCTCTTAACCTTTAATGGAATTTCTGGTATTCTTTAATGTTTTCCATAGTGTTACAGATCTGTAAAATAGTTGTAATAGAGGCAGAAATACATTACCTAGCAATTTTTTGGTCTTTAAAATGTTACCTTAAAAATCAATAGCTTCCTAGAGTCATAAATAAAATAGCTACTTTATAGTAACTATGCTTTATATAATTTTTAAAAGAAAACAAATCAATAGCAATAAAACTTAATATAAATGCTGCTGGGTGTAGTAGAGTGGCTAGTATACATACAATTTTGCAAAAAAAAGGTTCCATACTGTATCATATGACTTTATATAATGTATGTCCACACAAAATGTTTTTAAAAACACAGCATAATTTGTCTTTTCCTCTACAGTTGTATTAAGTTAATAGCTTTGCGCTAAAAAACATTCTCAGAACAAACGTATTTAAAACATGCTTTTGTGTATATCATAACCAATATTGTCCATCTGGCAAAGATACACTTTAATTGAAGTTACACAGAAAATAGCCAAAGTACTTACCAGATGTCTCAATAACTCTAAGGTAAAAATATATGCTTGAAACAAGATGTCTGGGAACACATGAGCAATATAAATTTGCCCCAAAAGTTCATCTGTTAACCATTGTATTGGCATCATCATTTCTTTCCTCCAAGTTCAATCTAACAGAAAGTTATAAACTTTGACTTTTCATCTTCCAGAAATACCAGCTTTCTTTTTAGAAGGGAAATAAAAAGAGAGAAAAAAAGAAATAGCAATGCAGACACGAGGACATAGTTGACTAAAAATGAATTTGTACCTTCAAGACTTAACTGAAAAACTGGGGCTAAATAGCTTCATCTTAATAGCTTTATTTTTAGTTGCAAAAATACACACCAAATAAATACAGTGATCCAGTAGCACAAGTACATTTCTTAGTACAAAAACTCCCTTGTCCATTCTCTACACACTTCTATGACACTATAACTAGGAGCTTCCAAGAAAGTTCATTACAAACATAAAACAAGGCTGCTGGAACCTAGAAAATGCCTCTTTGCCTTTTGTGCTTTCTCACATCTCAGAATCACTGGCCTGGATGTAGTCTTCCTCTAAATCTCTCTAGTCATTTAGGCAGTGGAGAAGGGACAGCTTGAGGCTTAAGATGAGGAAAACTATTAGAAGGATAAAGGGTGGAGACTGGGCCAAAGGAAGCAGTGACTTTTCCCTTGGGGTCACAGCCAAATAAGGTTAGTGGAAATCTGAGATAGGCTGGGTTCTCTTCAGGTCAAAACGTGGGTACAAACTCCACTTAGAATGTTAAAAATTGTACTGGCATATGACATCTCACATTGAATTGCTTCATTATACAGGTTCTTACAACGACATTATTGTCTGGCCCTGTTCTGTCACCGAATTCTTCTAATGTAGAATACAGCTGATGTCTCAAGGTAACTTAAAGTCATCCCGATGTCCTTGGAACAGCACTAAATTTAAAGGAATAGTGTAAATAATAAAAGAATTCAACTATTTAATAAAAACCCTCACACATTTAACATTTAAACTCGATTCTCATGTCATGTTGGCAGAAAAATCAGCTCTCACATAAATGTTCAAGAACTAGGTAGAGAGCATGCTACTGAGAGAGGACAAGTAAGATATTAAAGGAGCTGTGAGCTTTTGACGTACAAGAAGTCAAGAGAACTGAGTCTGTTTAGCCTGGAGACAGGAAGGCTGAGGTGATCTAAGTTCCGTCTTCTACCATCCAAAGTTCATGCAGAAGAGAACCAGACTTTGTCAGAGGCCAACGACAGAAGCATGAGAGGCAAAATGCAAAGGCTGCAACAGGAGGATTGGGACTGGATATAAGGCGAAATTCTTCATAGTAAAGCAATTAAGGACTGGAGCAGGAGCACAGAGAGGCTGCAGTCTCCATCCTTTAAGATTTCAGAACTCAACTAGATAAGCCATCTGAACAACCTGATCTAATCATGAAGCCAACTCTGCTTTGGTCCAGAGATTCCCTCCCAACTTAAAATCTTTCTATGATTCTGTAACTATATTGACTATCATGGGGTTTAAGTCCATTTAATCAATTTGAGTAAAGAAAAGTGATTTGAAGTTTATGAATGACTCAAATTGGTAGGAGAAATCAAACCTGGCCTGATATTTTAACTACATACATGCTAGAATTTAAAAAGTACAGTCAGATTTTCTTTATCCTGTTTCAAATGAAGTTAAATGGAGAGACAGAGGAAACATCACAGTATGAAGAAAACGAGTTATTAGGAATCTTCTAAATATCCTCCATCTATTCTTCACTGCCACTTTATTAATAAATAGGACTTTAGCTTTCCTGGTTTTATTAAATAATTTTGAGATAAGTGACATATGTCACTTGCATCTAAAATGCCAGTGCAAACAAGAAGATGACATTACCAGAACTCCTTTAGGATTCTGTTACAAGGTCACATCCTGTCACTTTATACAAATATTATTCCTCTGTAAAGGAATTGGAATGTGAATGATTAATTGCAGACTAAGGACCAGAATCATATGCAGCCTTTTTAGAAAGAAACAACAAAAAGGAAGAAAGGAAAATCAAGACATTCTGTATAATAATTGCCTTTAGACACATTTGGTGCAACTATGGAAACTTCAAAGTTCTGAAGTAAAAGACAAAGAAACATTTGCTGTTAGCACAATGGCTGCTTTGATAGATTTAGAACTTCAGGATGAAGTGCTTAATAATTAGGTTTTAATTAAAAAGGTTGAATGGCTCAACTGAAAAAATGGATGCATTGAAGTGTTTTGCTTAGAAATGCTACTAAAATCCTATTCTACAAATCAAAATAAAGGACAATAAAAGAAAATCAGATCAGCATTTGACAGCAAATACACTTTGATAAGCTAGAATCTACAACTGTAAGAGAGCTGGAGTAAAAGGTTTTGCCCAATGAGGAGATGTATCCATTACAATCTTCAATCCCTTAAAAAGTTAGAGTGTGGAGTGGAGTGCCCTTTGGAGCACAAGAAAACTCTGGGCAGCACTTCAAACCTACTGAGTAAGTACTTATTAGTGGCTTCTTTAATGGCTTCTTGTGTTAATTTATTAAGCTGTTAGTTGTTTTGCAAGTTGCTAGGCATTTTCAGTAAAACAAAATATCTAAACCAGAGGCAATTACGAGGCTAAAATATAACTTACACTATTTTATTAATTTTGACAATTTAAAATAATTGCAATATTTTTTTCAGTTACATTTGATACACAGGTCAAAATTAGCTTAACATTTACGAGCTTTATCCTGCACTTCTTAATCAAAGACAGCTTTTATTGTGCTATCAACAGGAAACTTTCCTCCTAGTAAAAATCAGAGGATTAATATGCCAAATAAGTTTAAGATTCTAATCTCAGTCAGTGGGGGAGAAATAAAATGTTTTACAGCTGCCACTGTCCCTACTTATATTTTTAAGGGAGGAAGCATGGGGTTTTTACCTTCACTGCCCTTTTGGGTGTCTCAGCCAAGACAGGAGGAAGTATGCCTTTGTAGAAGCCAAGTAACCTATCAAAGAAAAAAAAGAAATTATTTTTGTATGGATTAACAACATATCAATACCATACTGCCAATTCTATTCTCACTTTTGAGTAAAGCAACTAACCTTTCAGCATCTCCAGGCATACAGACAAATAATGATACTCTCTTCTTACTTGCTAAACAACTAATGTGCTACCAATTACATCATGTGCTGGTGAGATGATGCAAAGAAATCAGCAATGAATATGTAAAAATTCAATCAATTTTTTTCTGAGTAGACAAGAAATTGTATTTAAAAGGACAGGAACATTTTTGACAATGAAAAAGAAGTATTATTGCATTGTTTTAATTTTCTTAGCACAGCAATGTTTATATTAAAAACTGAAGTCACAAAATATGGATTTGGAAAAAACTGTGACTTCAGCAAGTTGCATACAAAACCACTGTTTGCTCATCTTCAGATGCTAGGTCAGACATATTTTAAAGTTTAGTTTTAAATATGACTCAAAATGTATGAAGTTTTTTTTTTAGCAACTTAGTTTTAACACATTTTACCTTTTCAGAGAGCCATAATAGAACATACGTACTTCATCTCGGAAAAAAACATTTGGGCAGGATCTTGTCACTGTATGTGTGTGTGTGTGTATATATATATATATAGCCTGCTACATGCCAGCACACATGGCATTTGCAGGCAGCCTGAGCTCTGCTCACAAGGTCAGTGTAGATACATAATGCTGGGTCTTGGGAATGCTTTAAATGACAAGCATTTTTCAAAATCCCCACGTGGGGTAGAAATAAACATAGTTCTTGTCTGCTAGGTCTGCACACTAACCTGGATAATGCATGGCGAGAGTTCAGAAAGGGATCTAATGGAATCACCAAGAAGAATCATAGGATCATCAAGGTTGGAAGAGACCTTCCATTTCAGCCGTCTACCCAGCACTACCATTGTTACCCCTAAACCACTAAACCACATCACCCAGTGCCAGACCCAGATGCCTCTTGAACACCTCCAGGGATGGTGACTCCACCACCTTCCTGGGCAAACTATTCCAATGTTTGACCACCCTAACAGTGAAAAAAACGTTTTTAAATATCTAAGTTGAATCTCCCCTGTCTCAGCCTAAGGTCATAAGCTACCTCGTTAGCCAACAAGAATATATCCTACAATTTACCCATCTTCAGAATGTATACCCATTTATCCAGGACTGTAAAAGGATTCTGTCTACACAAAAAAAAATTACTTCTTAAAGTAAAGCGTTTGTGTTTTTTTTAAATGTTGAAAGGTGATGATGTTAGAATGTGATGATTCACCTTTCTAAAGCAGCCTATTATTTGGAATGTTTTTGCAGAGTGTGTTAGAGACATGGCATCAATAGATTCTCCTATAGTTAATCTCTGCATGGCAAAAGAAAACAACTAAATGCATATTCCCCACGTGAATTTAAAATACTATGAAAGCTATACTATTTTCCACATCCTCCTTTGAATGCTTCTCTAGAATTCTCTTCTTAGGCTTCTCCAATATAAATTAAATAATTTAGGCCTTGTAAGATGCTCTGGGTTGGGCATAGTGCTAATCCTTACCCTGAAGTAAGCAATGTATGAACTCCAGGCCGTGACAAAAGGACACTTTGAGCATTTAATGGAATGATGGTTTAATGACAAAATACTGAAACGTAGGAGATTTAAGGAATTCAGTTAAGTCACCAGATGTTTAAATTTTCCCAAAGTCTTACTTTGCAAACATAAATAAATATACAAATATATATTTATGAATCTATTATTATAGATATGGATATACCTATGGATACCTATAGATATGGATACAACAATATAGATATACTGGATCCATAGAATCATAGAATGGTTTGGTTGGAAGGGACCTTAAAAATTATTTAGTTCCAACCTTCTTGCCATAAGCAGGGAACTTTCCACTAGACCAGGTTACTCTGAGCCCCATCCAGGCTGGTCTTGGTCTTTATTCTTCGTCCTGGGCTCATCTTAGTCTTTAATGGTTCATACATATTCAGAGCATATTGCTGGTTCAGCAAGTTCTTGAAATGTCAAATAACCTCAAGCATGTGATTCATACATTTTAACATGTGTTCAAACTGAAACTGAGGTCCAAGTAGGATCAGCTACAAGAACACAGGTCCCTATAAACACTTTTTTCCTTTTGGCTCAATCTAAACCCCTGTAAGCATATCTACAACAGGCATCCTGCTTGCAATTTCTAGTACTCCACACAACCGGAATTGGAAAATTAATGTCCTCCACAGCTTTACTCACTGGTGTAGTTCTCGCTACAAAAAGTGAAACTCAGTCTAGTAAGAGATGCATAAGCAGAGAAATATGCAGTGTAAAGCAACAATTCAGTTCTACAAACACACAGCAGCATACCTAGCCTTACACAGCATGACGGGTTCCTTTTCCAGGTTGCCGTTTTGTATACTCAAAATGTATGCAGCTATTGGATATATAAACCTTGTAACATTTCCACAGTCTCTGAGGATCTCAGAGAAAACTTTTCAGAGAGAATGTGGAGAGGAAGGATATACTAGGAATTTGAGCAATACATTTGTATTCTTAGCAATCTTGTAAGGCATGTAGTAGCTTCTAAAGAGCAATCCAGCATTATACCACAAGTCAATGTCAAAATACCGGTGATTCAGGTCACCATTAGGCCAGGCAGGGGATTGTTCGAAAGTTCTTGAGAAATGGGAAATGAAAATATGAAAAGCAATTATCCATTGCTTCTGAATCACAGAAAGGCTGAGGATGAAAGAGACCTCTCAAGATCATCTGACCCAACCCTTTGCTCAAGAAGGGCCACCTACAGCCAATTGTCCAGGACCATGTCCAGACACTTTCTAAGTATCTTCAAAGAACAACTATCCTTTAAGGAAGGAGATCCCACAATTGCTCTGGGCAGTCTGTGCCATTGCTCAGTCACCCTCACAGTAAAAATGTGTTTCCTGATGTACATATGGACTTCCCTGTGCTTCAGTTTGTGTCCATTGCCTCTGGTCCTGTCACTGAGCACCACTGAGAAGAGCTTGGCTTCACCCTCTTCGCACTCTTCCTTTAGGTACTCGTGGCAGACTGATCAGATTCCCCTCTGAGCCTTCTCTCCTCCAGACAGTTCTGTGTCTCAGCCTTTTCTCATAGGAAAGATGCTCCAGTCCTTTAATCATCTTAGCGGTCCTTCAACTGAACTCCTTGCGTTATGTTCATGTCCATGTCTCTCTTATACTGGGGAGCCCAGAATGACCCAGCACTCCAGCTGTGGTCTAACCAGCGCTGAGTAGGGGGGAAGTAAACACCTTCCTTGACCTGCTGGTAACACCCCCGTTAAAGCATAGCAGTAGTCCCTTTGGTTGCAGGCCATATTGCTAGTTCATGCCCAGCTTGGTGTCCATGAGGACCTACAGGTCCTATGCTGCAAATCTGCTTTCCAACTGATTGGCCTCCAACATAATACTGGTGCATGGGATTATTCTTCCTCACGCACAGGACTTCACACTTCCCTTATTGAACTTCGTGAGGTTCCTGTCAGACCATTTCTCCAGCATGTCAAAGTCCACCTGACTGACAGTACAACCCTCTGGTATACCAGCCACTCCTGCCACATTTGTATCATCAGTATACTTTCTGGGGATACACCCTGCCCCATCATTCAGAACAATAATGAAGATGTTGAACAGAGTTGGATCTAGTGCTGACCACTGAAGTACACTGTTAGTTACTGGCCTCCAGTTAGACTTTGTGCCACTAATCACCACCCTCTGGATCTGGCCATTCAGCCAGTTTTCATCCCACCTCAGTAGGTACTTACAGAAGCTTTTGACATCTTGTACCAAGCTCAACTCCAAGTAGGCTATGACTTTCCTAACCAAGTCTCTGCAAGCTCAGGCTGTCTCTGTACTGCTCTCATGTTACCTGTCCCTGCTCCCACCTTCTCTATGCTTTTTTTTAACGTTTGAGTTTTGCCAGGAGCTCCTTGCTCAACCACACAGGCCTCTTGGGATTTTTGCCTGATCTTCTGCATGCTGGCACAGACTTGAGTGGAGGTGATCCTTGAATATTATGCAGGTTCTCTGGACCCCTCTTCCCTCCAGAGCCCTTTATCATGGGACTTTTCCAAGCAGACCCCTGAATAAGCCACAGTCTGTTCTCCTGAAGTCTAGGGCTGTGAAGTTGCTTTTTGCCCTGCTCCCTCTTCTCAGGATCTTAACTCCACTATCTCATGGTTGCAACAACCAAGGCTCACTTCGACCTTCACCCCAGTGAGGCCTTCTTCATTTGTGTGTTAGAGTTTCAGTGGAACACTTCTCATTGACTCTTTCACTTGCATCAAGAAGTCATCATTAACGCTGTTGGATTGCTTATGCCCTGCAATGTTGTCCCTCCAGGAGATATCAAGGTAGTTGAAGTCTCCATTGAGGATCAGGGTCTGCAAATATCAGTCTTCTTCTGGCTGTCTCTACAGGGCCTTTCTGCAATCTGCTTGTTCTTTTAAGTCAGGCAGCCCATAGTAGATGCCTACAGCCAAGTCACCACTATTGGTCTGATCTTTAATCCTTACCCATAAACTGTCATCCTTCAACCTCAGGCAGAGCTCCATGCATTCCAGCTGCTCTCTCCTCGTCTTCCTGTCCAGCCCTTCCTAAAGAGTCTGTATCCCTCCACAGCAGCACTCAGTCCATTCAGCGCATCTCTGGGATCCTGACGAGAACCTACCCCTGCAGCTGCACAGAGATCTCCAATTCCTCATGTTTATGTCCCATGCTGTGTGCCCTGGTGTGCAGGCTCTTCAGAGAGACTTCCTCACTCACATGCAAACGCTTGAGGTGACCCCACTTGAGCCCTGTTTTATTCATCTTGTGCTCCTTGTGGTTCACGTCACCCCCGGCGCTTTGCTTGGCAGCCTCTCCATTGCTCCCTCAGAGCTGTGGTAACTCTCCCCCTCCCTCGGGGCTCTTGGCTTAAAGCCTTCTTTATCAGGTCAGCCACCCTGCAGCAAATATACACGTGCAAAGATATCACTCTGCATGTGATGTCAGGCTGATCTGCTTATTGAAACTGTAAGGCTGACACTGAAGATTTTCTGCCGGAGGAACCTCTACTGTGAACCAGGAGAACCTGCAGAGCCCAGCAACTACATTAACGGCTCTGGGAATCCCTAAAATTTGAAGGGATCTGTAACCGGGTTTCACTGCTTTATTCCTCCTTCCTCTGTGGAAGCAAATCTCTTCATGAAAAACAGGCAGGAAGGAGTTAAGGTCTATTCCTATGGAACACATTAAGTTTAGAAATCTAAAAACACATGAAACTTTGAGGATATATATCCATATATGCAATATGTAATTCAGTAAACATGGTAAGAACTAGCTCAGTATTTAATTATGAGCTGTGGTTTAGGGTTTTTTTCCCTTCCTGATTTGAAATAGAAACAGAAAAAAGATTAGTAAGCACAGCCAGTGAGATGAAAGGAAGAAATGAAAGGAGGAAGTAGAAGACAATCCCATCCCATCACTGCCTATTGTCAACTGACTAATTTTTTGAATAAAGTGTTTTAGAACCTCCTGTGCCTGAGGTGGAGGATAAGGAACTGCCCCCAACTTTTACAAATATTTTACAAACTACTCATTAAAGACAGTTATTTCAATCTTTGCAGAATGAACTATTTGCTTAATTAAAAAAACTAGCATGATAGTAACAAAAAGTTGAATGGCTTTGCCAGTCAAAAATTACATAGACACACAACAATTTTATACTTCTGTTTCGCTTGGCCAATGGCTTGAATTAGCCTATTTGCTCACAGAGTATGAAATTTTTCAAAGTCAGCTAATGAACAGTATTGACATTTCACATTTGAGAGATATTATCACCTGGACTCAAGCCTTCCTTCAAAAAACTGGTGTTCAGAAAAATTATGAAGCAGCAGCAACAGCAATCACTGCAGGGTCTGATAGAAGAGAGGGGACATGACATCATATCCCTAGCTAGAGACACTGGAAAGAACAAATAAATTTCTAACAGAAACACAGCTACATCTTACTTTGTTTCAGCATTAAGGGACTAAATTAACATCACCATCCAATTGTATTCTGGGCAAGAGCCCAAACTCATCTTTGCAGCAGTTGATTTTGAAACATTACAGTCAATCACATCTTCTCAATTTGTTCTTTCAGGCTTTCCCTATCCTTCTGGTTTCCATTTCTTGTTTGGAAGCCTTGAGTCATTCACCCTGGCAAGACAACCAACCTAAATCAGTTATTTTCTCCGAATTATACTGAAATGGCGATCTTGCTTAGCTTGTTGTTTTCTTCCTCTGTCTTTCACATAATTTTCCCTTTAAGGATCTAATAAAGCTGATTGAAGGCATAAGCACAATATTCCCTTTCTTTTGTTGCTGTCAAACCCAAGGCACTTATCCACATTGTTTTAGAATTGAAACAAAAAACCTCTTAGGTCCAATTTTGCTTTCATTACCTCTGCATTATCCCACGTATAAATAAAAGACCTGGCTTTCATGACCACATCAGTTACATGAAACAAATGCACAACTTTCAGATTTTACAAAATGTTTTATTTAAACAAAGGGAAGGAATTTTGAAGACATGATTGGTAAAAAGGTGGGTGTTGTTCAAAAAGAGGAAGAAAATATGTCTAAATATAATTAAATTTGCTTAGA
This sequence comes from Falcunculus frontatus, assembly GCA_013398115.1. NCBI lineage: Eukaryota > Metazoa > Chordata > Aves > Passeriformes > Falcunculus > Falcunculus frontatus. The sequence continues at coordinate 429,709 of VZRV01005762.1, read as the reverse complement.
ATTTAATTTATATCAGGAAAAAGGTACCTTTCAATTTCATGGTATGGAGCATGTTGTGAATTTATTACTAACAGAAAATAAACAATTGAACACAGGGCAATACTACTTTAACATAACTATAGTGTGAAGTGATCTTTGTGTTGATCTAGCTGGATATTTAAAAGATTTTAAATTCCCAGAAGTTTCAGAAAAACAAGGAAGTGCTTAGTGAAGGCAGGCACAAATTAGTACCTACCGCTGAGAAGAAGGGACTTATATTTAGCCATTTATTTTGAGAGCTGCAAGCCACTAACCAGTTCACACATGTAGTCCACCCTCAATCCCAGCATTTACAACCATTCGCCCAGCTTAAGAGCTGTGCTATAGGGAAGGCTGAGTGTCATTCTGGGACAACTGGGACAGAGTTCAGCATACTTGAAAAGATATTAAATGTTGGACACATTCACAGAAAATCAGGCTTGGACACTCTGTTGCTCTCCAAAAAGCTCTTTTTTTTCCCTTGTGAAGTACGTTATGTACATTATCCTACTGCAAATGTTAAATACACATCTCTACAGGAACCCCATATAAACCTATCAGTGACACAGTTAGCTAAGCTGACTTCTGAATTTCTATTATGCAACTATATTTATTTATTTATTCTGTGTCTGCTATACAGATATCTGCCGTTTTAGACCCTGGCACTAAATACTAGGTCCTTATTTTCATAGCAAATTTCACTTCTTTGTTTAAACCCAGCTTTCATTGCAAGACCTGGGAATTAAGGAAAAACATAAATATTTTTTGCAGCAAGTAAAATAGAATTATATGTTACCCTGTGCCTGTAGTAGCACTGTTATACTATATGTTAAAAGTATATGAAGCCTCCAGCTATAAGAACACTAGAAGCCAACCAATTAATGAAAGAAATCTCTCAAATAAGTTAGGACAACACAAAACATGAAAAGTGACTGGTTAAAAAGGAAGAGGCTGTCAGTGAAAGCTATTAAGATACTTCAGGAAAGTACTAACAGTGGAGAAGCTGGCTCAGAAACAATCAGACTGGCCAAGAAATGGATTAATAATCAGCATCAATCCACCTCACTTATTCAAAATGACAGTCATCACTGTATTTACTGCATGTGGGTCAGATTATGAAGTTATTATGATCCATCATCCATGTGACTGTTATTCTTATTGAGAAATGAGTCTTTCTTCCATGAGTTTTAATCACCTCTCAATCTCTTGGTCAAAACCCTTGCTAATTTTTTGGCTTTCTAAGCTGCATTCTGAATTTATATGAGTTAAAGGACAGATCTAAATATAAATCCCTCAAGAAATGGAAAGATGAAACCTTTTCCTTCCTTACTGGTGTCCGTGGCAGCAAAACGTGAGAGTTAAAAAAGGAATCTTTGTTAAAATTTCTTTCTACTCAAATGATGGTCTTTTATACTTTTTTACTTTTATATATTATTTGCGTATTTCTCACATGCTTTCTGTGTTTTGCTATACGCAAGCAACTAAGAAAAAATGATCTAGGAAGGTGAAGGTGTAGCCTCACATTGTAACACACAACACAGCCTCAACAGTTTCCCACGTGCGGAAAAAGACATCTTGTTCTGGATTTTTCTCCCCAATGATGATTATAAATTAGTTATTTAAGTGGTACATTGTTACTGTGTACTGCTTGCCTAATAGATTAATTTGAACTAAATTAAATCGGATTTTTAAAAATGTAGATATGCTCACACCTCTGCCACTTACTCTGTAAGTGCCGGGGGCCTGTGAAGCTGGGCTGGCACTGCTTCCAGGGAGTAATGGGGCTGCCTGGGATGGTGGTGGGAGCTGGCAGGCAGTGAGGCAGGACCTTGCCAGCTGCAGCACCTCTGCTGCTCCCCGCTGCCAGCCCGGCAAAGCGCTTGCTCTGCAGTGCTCCCGCCACTGCTGCCTCTGCCTTCTGAGCACTTTCCTTTAGGCTGGCCCCAACACCAATGAATGAAATACCACTTTGGCCCATGCTTCTGAGAGGCCTTAAGCTGGTCTGTTTGATGTATTTCCTGTTGAAATCAGTGCAAATGGCAGCGCTATTATCACTGGCAGCTGGTTTAGGCTCTTACAAAATTACCTGCATGTAATCACTAGCTGGGCTGTAGAATGGGTCTACATGTCTCATTTCTTACAGCTGACAGCATTTCTTCCCCCAAAGACTTTCCCTCTAGCTGCCCCTTTGTTTGTAAGAGGAACAAGCTACAGACATGCCAAAACAGCTTTGCCTAGAGCTTCTGAAACAGAAAAATTCTTCATTGCATTTTGGATTGTCAGGATTGGCAGAATGTTTCATTTGTTCAGAAGGAGTTTTAGCTGTTCAAACACTAGAAGAGAATTTATGGGGTTTTTTCCCCTTTTGCCAACAGTACTGCTGTAACTGGTACGACAGGAAGCAGTCACTGTTTTAAAGTAGCTCCACACCTATGTCTATTGAACCTAAAGAATGCAAGAAAATTATTTTTAGTTTTGATACCAGAGGAAAAAAATAGATGTTTTGGGAGATATGCTTAGAAATCTGAATCTGACACTAAAAAAATGAAAATCATAGAGAGGATAATTAGATGTGTTTTTTGGAAAAGACTGACAGCATTTCTCTGTGTTAAAATGATGCTGTGATTCATTAAACGAAAAAATCATGAGACGAGCAAAAGTTCTGTGCTTGCCCTGGGAATGTGTTCTACTTAAATTGGTTGTGACTTCATAAAAATACAACATTAAGTTGTTTTAATTCCATCAGAAAAAATGTGGCTCAGGAAGGAAATTTTTGATTGCAAGTTAATGTTAGCCTTCATTGGAATAAGTTATACTCTTCAATATCCACATGCGTAATCCCTGGGGAGTTATATGACGCCATGTATTCTTTCCCATCTGCTAGTTAAATATGAGATTCAAGAGGCTTTCAGTGTCATTATACAGATTAGTGACTCTCCCAAGAGGAATCTAGGTTCATGATACAGTGAATAACTTACAATGAGATTCTGAAGACCAACATTCAGAGATCATTTTGTATTTGTATGAGTTTTGCACCTGCAATTATTTGTGCTTGTAATTTAGGTTACTTAGATGTTTTTAACTTACAGATGCAATCAGTGATGTAGATACTTAAACTGAACTGAACTGCAGGCAACCATAACTGCAGGTGCAAAATTTTGTCTGCAATTATTTGAATTCATAAACACATCCATCTTCCGAAGTCTAAAGTAAAACTAGGCCAGTAGTGGTTTTATATAGTATATTTAACAAACTATAAATCATGCATAATTTCCCCAATTTTCAAAAAAGCTCACTACTACTCTTTTTAGCATTAAAAAGAATATAGCATCATTAAATATATACAAACATGAACAAAACAATTTGATTTCATCTTTTAGCATTGTTGGGGTGTTTTTCTTACTCCCTTTACAGTACCTGTAGCAGGAAAATAAGGAAAGATGCCTGATTTTGTAACAGCAATACTGTTGATAGTTGCACCAGTAGAGAGCAAAAGTGCTACATGCACTGAGATCAAAGTGTGCAGAATTTGTAGCACTACTCAGGCAGTGAACAGCACCATGAACTCGTACCCATACTGGCACTTGAGTTTCCACCTGGCAGGCAGTTGTGGCATCTAGACATGCCACGGGAGTGAAAGGTATTACTACACAGATGTGTGAGGAAACCAGCATGAATGGCAACTACCTGGCTAAAGACAGACAAATACCTGTGCTTGTCATCAAATATGGACGGTGTTATATGATAGCTATCAGAAAAGTTTTAAGTACTTGGGAGCAAGAAAAGAATTCCTTGAAAAGCACAAATTTCCTGCAGTTACAGCTACTGTCCCTAGGTACAGAGGCAGTGTCACAGATCTTTTCCTTCACCTTTGGAGGGCCATTGCCCAGTGCCAGTGTGACACAGCCAGGCCCCAGGTGTGAAACCCAGCTCCAGCCCCTTGTTCCAGACAGCTCATCCCAGCCCAGGTTACACTGCTTAAGAAAAGTCGTTCATATGAAGACCTACATTACACACTGACAGTCATAGATGTAGGAGCAATGCCCAAAAGGATATCATCTACTCCTTATGCACCTAAAATGTCCTAAAAATACCACAGGGACTAATACATTTTCCTCAGTATTACTCCCATCTAAGAACAAAAAGAGCTGACAGCTAGTGACCAGCTTCTTTTTTTTTTTTAATCACAGTACATTTTAAACATGAAAGGTCCCTTTTCAGTCAAGATGCAGCAATGTTTTAAAACAGATTCTTCCTTCAGTACTATGATAGTCCCACCCTAGGATGACATTTTGCTTGTCCTTCTCACACAATTTACAAAATGAAGCACTATGATGTCATGTGATTACTTTGTGAGGTGACTAACCTTGACTCCGAGTTTATCTAAGAGAAAACGGACAAGGAAGGTAACATTAAATGACTGAGAAATTAAGAAGATTTAGCAAAGATTTACCAAAGGATTCCAAACAAACTTTGACTGTTAAACTATTAGAAACAGATTTTTCAAGGATTTGCACCAGGGATATACCTTTATGATGAAAATCCTGCTTCAAGATTGTTATGCAGAGTTATGTAAATACTTTTTGAGACCAGATCAACAGGCAAGGCAGATGTGTGAAGAATAGTGTAGAAGTTGTTGTCCTAAATATTGTTAATTGCTAATTATCCTAATTGTTATTATTACTTCTTTTTACTATGCTTTATGTAGTCTTGTCTCACCTGCCAACAGTGTCTTCATCTGCACAGACATCTGTAAAGAAACCTGACAGGTTTTTTCTTAAAAAGTAATGGAGTCTGTTTCTCGGTGATGTGGCAGTTTGTACTGGATTATTTATTTTTTAAAAAAGCTAGCAATGTGTTCTTTGAGCAGCAGACCTGCCTCAGCAGGTTTAACCTGAACATCTCTTTTGAAATGTTTTCTTTTTCTCAATATACTCTTCTGATCCAGCACTCTTCACAACTTGAATTCTTCTGCGGAAAAGAAATTTTGCCACTTGGGCATTGAATAAACAAAAAAAAAGAACCCTCCCTCCTAAGTTACTTTTAAAAGCATAAAAGGTATTTTACGCCGAAAAAAATGAACAAATAATTTCATATAGCAATTCAAGTAAATACAACACGTGCTATTTTACAGTCTACAGTGTGATTTTTTTTTTGTTTCAAAACTTTCTGCATTTTATGACTTAAAATAAAAGTACCTTTATAACCATCAGGATGTCAAAAAGCAAGTAATTTTGATCAAAATTGCTTTTCTTCTAGATCTCTAAGTTTCTCTGAGTTTCCAAAAGAGAATCTTTTTTCCTCTGTAATTCACAAACATGTCATGAGGTTTTCTTGGTAACCAGCTCTGTGCTGGATCTAGAATTCAGCCAGATTAGCCAGAGATTACCATTACACGTCTACAGCAGCATCGTTTGCCATGATCTCACATCTAAGTGTAACTGCAATTTGCAACCACACTGCTTCCCTCTTCACCACCATCAGAGAGCATTACAAAGCCGATATAAACAACTCTAGACATGAGTCAATGATTGCCTGGTATTACAGAGGTGATTTAGAGATGTGTGAAAACCTTATCTATGGACAGTACAGCCAGCAAGGACATAAGAACACATTTATGTTGTCTTAACTGGGGTAACAGGCTGCTTCCTTGCAAATAGCTTTGGAAGAAAAGAAAGTCTGTGCTACAAGCAGTTTTGCAAGGCAAGGGGGGCAGAGAGCTCCAAGTGCAATGATTTGGGTTATAACTGTAGCAGGTCTTGAAGGAACACAGGGTAAAGTTGTCTGAAGTGCCGGGCATCCACAGGTAACGCTCAAGAAAAAAAACCATCCAACTCGATCAGCATTGATACACAACTCGGAAGGTTCTTCTATGGGTTCTGCTTTGCTATAAGGTAAAAATGCTGAAAAGTCCATGAATGTCAGTGAGTTTTTAATAAAATGTGTGTCTGCAGTTTAAGAAGAACTACACAATTTATTATTTTGTAGTGAAACTATGTAAAACTGGCAACACAGCAAAAGCCCTGCAAAACTCAGCAGTGTTAACAGCCTTGTGTTCTCCTTTTGGGTTACAAAAATTCAGGCAAGGGTATCACCTGAGGCCAGCTGAAGATTATCTAAAAAGCTGCATAAATAAAAAAAAAAAGAGAACTCATAAATTGCTAAGCAGTAGTATTTCTGAAAGCTGTAGCCTATCTTAACTTTTAAACTGTCATGATGCCCTGGTATGTTTATGATCTTCCAGGGAAGAACACACATTTTAGTAAAAAAATTTTTACCCTTTCTCGTGTAATAGTGAGTAACAGAGCTATGGGCAGTTCTCCAGTGATTCACCTCTCATTGAAGTCAAAGTAGCCATCTTGATTTCAATAGAATTTATACCACATCTTTTTCAAAGAAGTCTGAAGAGACTTTGGAGGACATAACTACCCCTTTGCTTTCAAAGACTATATATTCCTTAATTTTTTTCTCTAAGCGTCCAACACCTTTTTTATACCTGTGTTTCTCCCTTTGTATTTTTCTGCTTTTTTTATCTATGAAGGCTATAACCCCAGTTCCAAGTTAAAAATCTTGGTACCATTTGTTTTCCAGAGGCAGAACAGATCAGAGTAGTGCTAAATTCAGGCTTTAAGCAAAAACAGTGAATCAAACTTATGAATACTGATATATGTCTACTGTCCTATACAGATCTATACCACTAACAAACACAACCAGCCTTTCATGAATTGTACATTTCGATTCAGGGTTCATAACAGAAATGGTTTTTTGGTTTAGAGACACTTAAAACCATGGCTAAAATATGTTCTGATAACGAATGCCTAAAACTTACACTTGGGGACATAAAAAATCATAAATAATCAATAGACTGGAAAGAGAAATGCAATGCTTTCCATCGTGTCCAGGGTCTGCTCTACATGGACCCCTTAGAAACCACAGAGTACGAAGCAGTGCCTCACAATGTAATGAATACTGGTACTTAGCAGGAAAAGTACATTTACCATGTATACAGAGACAGAATGAGGCAGCGCATGGAGCCCTGGTACTGCAGCTCGAGTCTGCTACCATTTGAGCTAAAGCAGAACTACATTAGCTGGCACTAACAGCAGTTCATTTATCCTGGCTGCAGGCAAGCTGTCGTAAGGCAGCAGCACATCACACACACAGCCACAATCACTTTTCAAGGAAAATGAGTAGAGAAAGGAGCTAAGGAGAAAAATACAACCTTGTATTAAGTTTAATGTATATACCTGTCTAATTAATTCATTTTTCAAAGTTATTTAAGCCTCTGGGAATGCAGCTTTCCTACGAGATATTATATTCAAGTGGCACTATATCACAGCAAGTCAAGCACACAGAATCATCTTAGAAATGACAAATAATAAAGTACTACTTTAGATTTTCAGCTTATTCACTCCATATTTGTTTGTGATGATGTGGTAAAAAAAAGGCTTTGGATCTCATTTTTAACCATTTTACTGGACATCTGGTGTTTGCTGTTTAAAGTTTCACTATTACCAGGGTCATTGTAATTCTATAGCACATCTGGGCCAAATTCCCTGGCAGTTTTTAGTGAATTCTGTGGCAGTGGAAACATGTGTAGCTGTGCACAGTTCCACACACAGAGACTTGTGAGAAGCTGCAGAATTTTCTTGGCCGTTTTACATTTTGGTGTCCAGGAAATTACGCACTGGTAATGGACGATCTTCTAGTTGTTTTTTTGGGTTTTTTAAAAAATTTTCTGTGGGATATGTCCAAATCAAGTAAAACCACATAGATTCTAATCATGAACATTTTATTTTCATCAGTTATTAAAGAAAACACTGGTGCCTCAGTCTTCATGTTTTCAGAAGTACACACAGCCTTTGGAAACATTTTCTTGGAAGTGGTTGAACTGATGCAATGTGAAACTGGCCTAGTCACTGAAAATGTTGAGAACTGCAAACAAAGCCTAGGCCTGAGGAGTTGAAAAGAAGTTGAGCAAAAGAGTCATGCAACAAAGGACCAGGCACAGTATATCATTAATTCTTATCTTTCAAGGTAAAAATTGAGATTAAAAAAGTGGAGCAGTATCATACATCTGCCATTTTTGCACAATCGACTTTTGTGTTAAAAATCTTTGAACATTTAGTTACAATATAATCTAAGTTTCAGTTATTAATTTTAAAAAGATAGAACAAAACTATTACTTGTTACAGCAAAAGGCCTATGAGAATGAATGTTCTGGAAGAAATAGCTTCTTACTCCCCAGATCCTGAGGTACTTGTGCCAAATGGTTAGGATAAAATCAGTATGTTACAATTGCCTGGACTTGTTCCAAAACTTTGCTTGCAAAACAACAAAACCCCCCAACCAACCAAACAAAAAGAAAATCCTAACACCAGGTTTCTTTCCAGTAGTGTAACACATCAGTGATTAAATCATCAGATGAGTAAACTCTATTTGTTTTGTTACTTGCTGAGTGACTGAGCAGTTCGTGTTGTATGTGCTTGGACTGGCAAAGTAAAATACCATCTACATCTCAGCCTAATTCCTAATCTGAATAAAATGTTAAATTCTTAAAAATTATAGTAAAGATATGGAAGGAAGGGAGGGAAGAAGGAAGGAAGGAAGGAAGGAAGGAAGGAAGGAAGGAAGGAAGGAAGGAAGGAAGGAAGGAAGGAAGGGGGAGATGACAGAACAAGAGCGGAAGAATCTAAAATGTGATATCTGTGATTGATGTGTAACAGCAGCATTTATGGTTTGAAATTCTTTTCAGAGTGACTGAAGGTATGCTCAAGAGGGATAAAAACCCCTTTCACTTTGTTGTATTTGTTCTCATACAGATTAAACACAACATTGGTCTTGAAGGCAGGGAATATGAGCAGCAGTCTAGGTGGAACGTAGAGAAGAGCCAGAAAGAGCCAGAGACGATGCCTGGAACAGGAAACCTATGATACTCCCTACCAGACTGAGGCAGAAATTCCTTCCTTCCCCCCAGACTGCAAATAGGTAAGACTCTGAGCCTCCAACCATAAACCTATCCCCCTCTCCCCAAATGGATTTCCTTTTTATGTCAAAAGACTAATCCATGCTATCACATCTTCATCTGTATCCAATCATGCTTAAAAGGAAGGAAAAAACCCCTCTCTATCATGCTTCTAGTCAATTGTGCATTAAGAAAAAATAATCCCTCTTGATCCCTGACAGTGACTTGCTGAGGCTCTGAAGCATGATGTAAGTACAGTCATTACTATAATGCAAACGTCCAAGTGTTATGGTAGGTTCAGGGCAGCGCAAGATTTCCTGTTCTCAAAGCTTAATACAAGACAGGGGATGAGTTACAAGACTAGACTGCAAACTTAGAAGGGACCCCTTAGGATACATCATTTTCTCATACAAGTTTTCACCTAGAAACTACATTAAATAATGTTTGCAAAGACTTAAGTAATGGCCCTGCAGCAGTAGGTCCTCCAGATGATTGTTGCAGTGGTTTTCTGCATTCAGAGAAAGTTGTGTTTGAAGGCTGCACTTGCTTAACATCAGATTCCAGGTACTGGCTGTGGTGAACATAGCCGAGCATCCATGAGCTCCTAGGTGCCAGAAAACTTTTTCTGTAGGTGAAAAATATATCTATCCATAGCAATCAAGTAAATTTTCAATATTCTCTTTCACAACCAGAAAAACTTAGCCCCTCAGTTTTTATGACAAAAGATTTATCTTCCTCCTGGTACAGTTTTGTGGACTTCTCAAACTTCTTCATATTTCCCCAATATTTTTCTTTAACATGTTGATTTAATTCTGTATTTTATCAGTTGTGTTACCAAATTTATATAGAGAGGCAAAATTCTGTACTTCCTTACTATGCCTTGGTTGCGTATATTTTAGGATTGCATGATTCTTTTTGCCATGGTACAGTTCTATGAGTTCATGTTACGTAACTATCTTTAGCAATTAATTTTTTCAGTGTTACTGCTTCCTAAGACAAAGTTTTCTGCATTGTTGATATAGTAAGTATAATCTCAGTTTTGATACCCACCCGATTTACTTTATATTTGGCCATATGAAAATGCCTTTAGTTGCACAGTGACCATGAAATTGGGTGTAATTCTAAAACAATAATCTGTTCTCACTTACTGCCCCACCAATTTTTGTGTCTATTGAAACAATTACCAACTTCATTAAGTGTTCACAGGGAATAAAACACAATACTGATTCTAAAGGGATAGGCCTGGGATGAATTACACATTTAATTCTGGAGATAACGACAGCTTTGAAGCATTCCCAAACCAAGCTTGAGAAAAACAGAGTCTTTAACTGATAATATTTCAGTATGCATATTTAAAGTGTGTGAAAGTATTAGTTTCACTTCAGGGATATTCTGAATTCTTTCATCTGCCTGGCAGGCAGAAAATTCACCTTACTGCCAGAAAAGTCACCCCGCAAAGATAACTGGGCCATGATTCCACAAATCCAATTTAGGTCATTTGAAGCTCCATTTGGTATATTGGTTTGCTGACTGAGACAGACTTTTTCAAGAAATTATTTATATAATCAGTATTGAATATTATAGCACTAAAACCATAGAAGGTAAAACCCTTCAATCTGATTTATGTTATCTAGGTAAATTATTTTCTAGGTGTTGTAAATTAATAATGCCAACAATGATGGGAGAATGTTTATACTCCGAAAGAATAGTTATCACTTATTGCATATCTCAAGAGATTATATGGTAGCTATTTTCTTTCAATTCAATAGTAACATGTGCCACTTTTCTTCCTTATGTGAAAAAGGACTTCCTAGTTGTGATGACAGAAAATGGTTTATGAAAATATTAAAGTTAAAGAGCTAATAACACATGGCCAGCTGGTTTTCAATTTAGCAATCATGAAGGTAGTAAAAATGGCTTGTGGAATTAAAGCCAAAGTTGTAAGCTACAGCCTTACCGATAACAGACTTACCAATTCTCTACCATCTTTTAAATGAAACATTTCATCTGGTTCATGTTGTTTTTCTTCATTTTGCACTCCACTTTACGCTGTAATCACAGCCACAGTGAGGCATTTTGGTGTCCAGGGAGAATCTCCAAACCCTGGGCACTGCCCCCACCAGCCCTCCAGCCAGTCGCCCTTGCCTTTTGTGTTCTCTGCTCTGTCTTCCCAGGTGGCAGCTACAACAACTGAAATTTACCATATTGACCGCTGACAGTTCTGGCTACGCTTGAATTCTGGTTTCACACACATTTGGGATAAACCAGCACTGCTGTGAAAGAAGAAATAATCCTACCTCCCTCATTTTTCTTTCCCAGTCACTCTGTCCTGCCCCCAGAATAGCCTGTCTATTCTGCTGGCAAAAGATGTGTGTGTGACATGATGACCTAGCCAGGGGGAACCCTTCTGGATTACCAACACACTTCTTTTTAAGGGGCCAGGTTAATATTAACCTACTCATTTCTCCAACATCCAAGACTCCAGACCAGGTGCAGAAGAGCATGTGCTGGCACAAAGGTGAATGTGGCACAAAAGCAGGAACACACAACTCCGGGCACACAGAATACACCACTTCTTCTTCTCGTGGCAGAGCTGGTTTAAAGCATCCATGAACCACAGCTTCGGTTAGACAGAAATCAGGATGTAGTCTGTTATGTTTTCCTCTTTAACTTGAGTTTTGATGTATGGTTCACATCTTGCTAGGTATTATACTCCTCCAGCTGTGCTACAATAATGGCACCTCTACCCTCTCATCAGGCAGTAATTCTGAATTAAAAAGCCTCTTCTAGGGATGGCTTCTAAAGTACAACACATACCACCTCATGAATGCGGTAACCGATATGTCGACATTCCAGAGTGCTAAATAGGTGAGGATGTTGGCTTTCAGGAACAATCCCTTGCCAGATGATACTTCATTATCTGACAGACCATCTGGTTTCCAGTCCATCAATGTTATATTACTTCAGTCAGCTCTCTATGCTTGATTATTGCCCAACATTTGTATTACTTTGTAAAAAACAGAACGCAAAAAAAGAAAAAGAATCTTCCACAGACTGAGAAAGACAAATCACCACTTGCTTATGTACTTGTTATTGTCATTTTTGGATAATGGCCAAACAGTGGATTTTTGTCCATGTGACTCGTGAATTCATAGTACAGCATACCCCATTGTTATCAGGAGAAAGATCACCAACTTTTAATTGCACAATATATATAAACACAGCTGGCCTTGTGACTCATTTTGTAATGCAATATGTTACTCTCTAAAATTCTGTTTCAGGTGTGACCTCAGGACTCCTTCAATTCCAGTTGTTGAAGTCTGTGAGATTTACAGTGGTATACTCCCAGACTATGAGGAATATTTAAAGAATTTTTTTTTTCTTGGATTTTAGAAGGAATGTGAATGAAAGCTGTATCTATTGGCTATCCTTCTGGTGTCTGTTCAAAACACCCTGTCTTGAGAATAACTAATCAGAAGAATGTGCAGTTCATAACTCTGTAAGCAATGATAATTGATCTCTTTACAGTAAAATAGGCATTTCTTCAGTGGGAGGAATGTCACCATGGCAACATAATGACATTACAGAACAAGATCAGGAAGAATAATATTAGCTGCATTTATTTAAAAAGTATATATTTAATTATGAATAAAAATAGTGCTTTAGTGTAGTTAATAATGGAATGAAATTTTATAAATATTGTATCAGCTTTTAAGTGAAGCTGGTCCTCAGTCCTCATTTGTTACCAGCTCCCAGAATTTCACTTTTGTGCATAACTCCCCTTTCCATAGAGATCAGCAGTCTCTTTTATTTTTTTTCAATAGTCTTAGGGTAAAATTCCAGTTATCCCTCTGTAACCGATATCATCATCCCTGACAATATGCAATCTAAGTTAAATAGCTGGTTCAAAATCTAGATGCCTAATGAAACTCCATGGCTAAATAAATAAAAGAACAAAATATTTTTGGAAAAATATTGTGATTAGCTTCCAGTGAAAAATGCATAAATAAACAATTAAAGAAATGTTTAATGGTTTTTATATTATTTTTTTTCCCCCCATAAATTGAATACTTTTACAGTGAGCACTCCAGCCACTCATGATCCCACTCTTACTGGACATATTTGAAGTCCTTTTCTTCAATAATGAAACACAAATAAAAGTATAAGAAAGTTAGTGTGGTTAGACCAGGCTTCCTCCCAGGGAGGTTGGTGGTAGAGAGGGAAGTGAGGACTCAGTCTTGTTCAGGATGCTGTGTAACCCCAGGCACCTGGTGTGTTGCTATGCTGGGTGAGAAACAGTGAATGAAACTCCAGAGGGTCAAGCCAACAGAGCTAATTCCCAGAAGCAGAGGAGAACTGGTTTTCACATGCAGAGATGGTGCTGCAAAGAATACACTTCCCAGCATGGGGTGCTGCAAGACTCAGATATAGTCTGCAGAGCAGCCACTTGACCGCAGCTACAGAAGCTTTAATTTCCCACCTCTTATCGGCTTTAAAATGGTGCTTAGACCATACTCCAGCAAGTGGGACCTGATGGGCTGGATTCCTCCGTGTTCAGAAGGATAAGAGTCTTGAGTTCCTGGTCAAGCCCTTTAAGCCATTGTATAAAGGAAAGTATTTTTCAGAGGCTATTATTTCTAAAAAACAAGGTAGCAGAGAGAACCCTACTTTATGAGGAGCCCAATCACATGGGTGTGTTTTAGGCATGATCTGGAAGTGCTTAGAAGTTGATTGACTGAGCCTACCAGCTGTCTCCACCTGGCAACGGCCTGACTTTTCTTACAATAAGAGCTTTAGGCTTAGGTGATAATATCTTTATCTGGACATGGGGGTTTTTTGTCTCATCAGTATCAAATCCAAGCTTTCTGGTACGGTCCAGAAAGAGCAGTTTAATTTGTGTTAATTCTGTTTTTCTCAACTGAAAGAATAGCCAAAATTTGGAAAAAAAATTTAGCTTATCATTTGGTCATGGAGCCAAGCATTGGTTTTTAGAGCACTAGAACTATCGGTACAGATTTTCTGGTTTAAGTGAAATGTATTTGTGCAGGACTGGTTTTATAAGCAGCTTTATTCATAAGCAATTCATACCATAGCTTTACAGTAGCTGTTCTACTTTCAGTTTCCCAGTCACGATGCCTTGCCCACATTCTAAGTTGCAACACTTTGCCCTTTGTCCCAGGGTCTGTCCTGGCAGGACTTTCTGGAGATCAATGGACACACATGGTGGTGCTCTGACCACGTCTTCCTCTTTGCAGCACTCTGGCCAGCTTTATTGTTTAAGTGTCCTCTGGGTGGGATGATGATCTCTGTAGGCTGCTAAGCAAGATTTGTGGTTGGCTCTAAGGACAAAGCAGATTTTGTCCCACACTTTTAAGGGTTATTACAAAGTTCTGCTAAACACAAATAGGTGCTTAGTTTAGTTTCTTTTCTGATGAAATACTGTCAAGCAAACATATGAAGTCAGTAGCAAACCCTGAGGGCTAACAGAATTCTTAGTTCAGCTGTTTTTCAGTGATGGGCAAGCAGTGTCATTTAGATGTTTCTGTTATAGTTACACATATATAAGCACTTTTTAATTAACTTCTTCCTGTGAGAGAATGTCTATTCACAGGTGTTTATAAAGTGGTCTCATATGAATCACAGAAGCAGAAGCTTTGGTCATGCATCAGTTAAGGTAGGAAATGTGGACATCCAAGGCTAGTTGGAATGCTATCAGGCATCCTCACATTTCACCATTGCTATCTGGAACATTTTCTATGTCAATGAAAACTCTATCGAGATTTCACAAATGAAAAGAGCTGCAATTAAAAAAAATTAAGAAAAATAGAATAATAGATAGCGACTAACCCATCTATTTTAGAAACTTTCTACAGTTTTCTCTGAATTCTGCCATGTAGACTTGTAGAAATTCTACAAGTCTACAATATGCAGTTAGACATCTGTTGCCACAATCCATGCATATGATTTACATGACAGAGTTACAAGTGTCTGAATTCTGCTTCTCTTGCTGGATATCTTAAAATTTAGGGCAATTGTAAAATTAGGAAGTGTATAATTTAATATGTTGTCTTAAACACAGGCTTAGGTAATATGCCAGAAAAACCTTAGAAAGTTAGTGCAAAAGAACTTGGTAAACAATCTGTAAATTTGCAGGTCACTAATGAATGTGGAAAAGGTGAACTGTTTATATAGAGCCTACGGCACTCCAGACTATATATAATCATCACCCAGCAGGACAGAAGAAATTTACATGCTCTGCTCTGGAAGGCAATGTGAGCTTCATTTTGAATGAAATTACTTACCTGGCATAGAAGGAATCAAAGAAGGTTCTGGGGAGCAGGCAAACAGCAGCAGATTATACTGCTCAAAGATCCTGGATTTACTTTTTTTAAAAAAATAGAGTTTTTGAGCATCTGTATAGTCTAAGCAATAAGAACCAGGATCTGCCCACTTTAAGTAGTTTGCATTCAAATTTGCTCTCTACTGACAACCAAATACTACTGCTTACATAAAGCAACAAGAATACATTTGTGTCATCTTTTGGTATGGAATTCTTTCCTTCTCTTTTTGCTCCTCTTACTACCACAGTTCTCCAGACCCCTTCTAGATCAAATATCCTCCAAGAATGCATTTAATGCAGGAAGTCTCTCAGCTTTAACACACAAAGCTATACAAGTTTCAGTGTATTTCTACTACTGACCCTTCTCTTCCTACTTTTTTTTTTTTGCACATTTATACTCATTTACCTTTCTATATCTGATTTAGATCATCTCACTGGTAGCACAAAGGACGGCACTAACATTTACAAAGCAATGGGAATGAGTAAATATTTATATAATACTGCCACTAGCTAGAGTACGAAAATGAGGTCTGTACAGCAATTACAGGTTGAACTTGAGGGGATCAGTTATAAGTTAAAAATAAGCAGAAAGATTTAAGCAGCACATACTACCATATATCTTATGGTAAGATGATAGTCCATCTCCCAGAAGTAGGATATCTATTAGATCATTTGAAATTGGAGTTGCTATAGCAAACGTTTTAGCTAGTAACTAAACAGTTATGCAGAATTTTTATGAATGTGGGCAGAAGCAATATTTTAGCAGCCCCTCCACAGTTTAAACTGTTGTCCACACAAGGCTGGTATCAAACAAAGAGTAACATTTCTGTGGCTTACACCTTAAAACAGTGCCTTACTTTTCATATGTAGTAGGTATACCTCTATTCCTATATCCTGGAACATAAAAAGGAAATTCGTCATCTTTATGTCACTAGAAATTATTTTAATAAATTAGAAACTCTTTGCGTACTATCTGAACTTCCCTAAAAGTTTGCAAAAAGCATAAAACACAATTCAAACTTTGGCCACAGACAGATTCTATAGTCCCTGATAATTTTTTAACTCCATCTTCATCCAGAGTAGCTTCCAGAATAATGCCAACAAGCAAAGAAAGCATAAAATCAGAGCACAGACTTCAAAATGTGGTGTAGGAATTACTGGGATCCTGAAAAAAAAAATCTGTAAGAAATACTGTATGAATTTTTGAACCCTTTAATCTCATTCCTGATTAGCTCATGAGTGATCTGTCAAGTTCTGTGGTCAACTCTCTTTATGCCTCCACATTTAATCAAAACATTTATGCAGAAAATCAACATTAAGATATAGATAAAGTAAGAGTTTCACTAAAATTACTGTTTAGGTGTAAACTTGCGTATAGTAAGTAAGGAGGAACTGTATTTTAATGGCAGCCCTGGGTTGCATTCCTTAAAAGAGAAAGAAAATTGAAGGCCTGATATAAAGGCTTTAGCCAACAGAATAGTTTCCACTGACTTCAGAAGGATGCGAATCAGGCCCCTAAAGTAACAACTCATTTAGTAGTGACTGCTAAACTTATAGCACTTATTTTCTTTGAGCATAACAGCATCCATTCATCACACTGCAGTAACAAAGCTGTAACCTGATCTATGACAAATATTATGAGCCTAATGGCTGATGTCCATTACTGATGGGACCTGCTCACCATTTAGAAAAGATTGGCACTGAAGGATTACTGAGCAAACACAGCACCTGAAAAAACTTGCATGCAGAAGTCTGTCATCAGGTGTGTGATCGAGGGCATTATCTGAGAACGCTGGCTCTTATCTTCGGTTGGAAACTGCTGGAATTGCCAACAATTCTCAACAAAGAGTTTCCGTCATGGAAGGCTGATGCACCGAGCCAGTCTGGTGATGGTTTACCTTCCCAAGGCTTCATTCCTTTTTATGGATCACCTGAGACCAAGCAGCACACCAGTCTTTAATAGCTTAAATAGCAGGACAACCTAGCAAACTGATGACAATCAAGGGAAAACCAATCCTTTTCGGTAGAAAGACAAAATTCCAAGCATACCCTCACAGTAACTTACAAAGACATACTTTAAAAACTGCATTTTCCCAAACAGGA
Organism: Falcunculus frontatus; assembly: GCA_013398115.1. Lineage (NCBI taxonomy): Eukaryota > Metazoa > Chordata > Aves > Passeriformes > Falcunculus > Falcunculus frontatus. Next base: position 412,283 of record VZRV01005762.1, on the reverse strand, counting down.
TGCTGAGAAAACTTTCTTGCCACTGATTCCTAGTATTTTGCAACTTTCCCTATATTAAACTGCTCACTAGCCAATTTTTCACCTTTTACACCAATACAATTGTTCTCAGGAACATATTAAATCAATTTTCCCCCTTTTTCTTTATGAAACCCTAGATAAAATTGATATTACAAAATTTTGATGAAAGTGTAAGAAAATTCTTATTTGTGCAAAAATACACTGTTATTTTTCTTGTTATATTACAACTTTGAAAAATTATTCATTACTTGCAACTATTAATACAAGTGGTCAGAGACATTTTATTATTCCCAAAATTGTGACAACATATTTAATTTGCACAGGTGCTTTTAAAATGTAACTGAAAGTTCTGGTTTGCCCTTTTGCATACTTCTTAAAGAAAGCTTTAGTTAATTTGATGCTTAAATTACCCTTGTATTAAGAAAGTACGAAAAAAATGAGATGGAGTACTTTAATATGCTGTGACCCAATAAGTATAAGAAAATCCAAATATTATGCAAGTATACTATTTTGCATTTTCAAACACAGAGACATACATGTGAGAATATTTTAAAACAAAAGTTGAAATGCTTTTGCTTTTGCAAATGCTTACTAGCTAGTAATTCACTTTTATCCCCAAAATTTAGGCCAGATTTAGTCTTCTAAATCACAGTGGCAATAAAAGAATGAATACTACCTATATACTAAATGGTAAATCAGACAGATGATATTTCTAAATAAAAGCGGTGTAGAAAATCAGCTCTTAAAATACCTAAGACATTTTCGATGCAGTATTTTATACAGAAGAATAGTTGAATTAAGAAATAAGTGGAATATACACTTAGTTGCAAGAAGGGTTTTGTAAATTAAAGAAGGTACATTTATCAAAATTAGACTTTTCTTAACTCAGGATATAAAGTTAGTTTAAATGGGATTAAAATTATGAAAAAATGAGTTTCATTAAGAAACGTTTTAATAGTAAGTGATCTGAGCCCCTACCTAGACTAGGAGGCAGCAGGAGTGTAGAAGCATTTATCCCAACCACAGAGTTTAACTGCGACAGAGAACAGCAAAAGGATGTATTGGGTTTGGCTATCTAATGCCTACGATGCAGAGGTGTTTATTTATTACGGAAAAATTCCATTTGTCAGAATGAAATAAACCCTAAAAAATCATTCTGCACTTGAGACACCCAGTGTATGACAGTCAGCTACAAAACAGCGGGTATGCAAGTTCAGGCAGAGCTAAAATACACAAAAATAGACAAACACTGAAGGCAAGCTACATAAAAAAAGCATCAGAATTGATCTTGTGTTCATAACTGGAGCCAATGCTTCAGTCAGAGTTACTGCCCCATATGCTGCATGAAAACTTCAGAAATTTACTACGAAGTGCTTGCTGGCTCAGTGTGAAAGCAGCTCTCTGCGCTGGATAGACAGAATGCAATGGTGCAGTTTATCAGTGCTTATATTCATGCATTCCTGTAAGGAGATGCAGCGTGTTAGACATGCACTACACTTGATGTAGACATTTTTGGAATTAAGTAAAACTATTTTTATTGCCTTAAAGTTAGTACTGATATTTATAAAGAACCACAGCATGCTTTAAGTTGCATAAGCAAAAAACATGAAAACGAAAAAAACGCTAACCTCACATGTATTCAGAATTTTATTTTCTTTGACAAGGCCAATAACATAACAAGAAAAATAAAATATTTATTTTTCACAGTTTGATTCTCTGAGTCATATGGAATGCAATGTGCCCTGAACTATGAGTTAGCATTATACAGAAACACACTCTTCTAAAATATTTCCATGCTCCATGGTAATTCCATTTTATCTTGTTTTATTTAAGATGCATTCCATGGAAAATCTATGTAACTGTCAAATATTCGTAGCTATTTACATTGCCTTTTTATTTTGATTTGGCACACTGTTTTGGAGGAATATTTTCTCCTCCATGGTCAAGCATAGATATTCTCAACATCTGGATTATGAAATTTCTTTCAGAATATGAAGCATGATATACAGGAAGACTTCGGCTTGGGTAAAGAACATTGCAAAGAGAAGAGGGGCTGGTGATGGTGTTAGGGATGAATGATCAGCCCACCTGGCACTTACTGCTGCAAAGGCAGCTCCACGGCTCAACAAAAAGAAGCCTGTCAGGGAAAGACTGCCTTCCTAACAAAGATGTAATTTAGAAGTTTGTCATATAATGCTATTTAACTTCCAACATTAAAAAAGAAAACGAAGTAATTTATTAGAAAAAAAAAATGGAAGATACCTCCACTCCTAATAATACAAAATTGTTACTAAAACTATTGTAAGTAATACGTAGTTAACCTACCCTGAGAACAAGAAAACTATGAGTACTGAAAAAATTCTACCTATTTTAATAGCTTGTCATAGTCTTACTACATCTTTGTAATTTACAGTTAAAATAATGAGCAAATGTATATAATGTAAAGCTCAGTTGTTTCTGAAGTGAAAATGTTTTAACACTGAATAAAGTACTTGATTTGGCATAGAATCTTGATCTGCATTTTTAGAGGTGTAAAAATTTTAGTTCAAATCAATCTAAATTAAGTATAAATAAAAAATTGTGGACTATAGTAATTAAAAGGATTGGCAGAAATGAGACAAAGCCGTGTTTTCAGATGTAACCACTGAAGAAATGAATTTAAATGAGGTAAAGACATGCAGATTAGACAGAGATATAATAGCACCATTATAAAAAAGTATGAGATATAGTCTGAGAAATATCCTAAGTGTAAGTTTTTTGGTTACTTAGGTCAGGACACAAAAAAATTAATGAGAATTTTTTCTCTCACCCACTTCAAACTACAACTTAGAAACTTTTATTTGAAAAACAAAACTTTTGACCTAAAACACTGTTGCTCATTTTAACAGGCATGCTTTCTATAACTAAAATAAAAATGCTTTACTTTGCATTTTATGCTGTCTGCCAGGTATTTCCTGTGAACATCCCATCTAAAATCTCTTGGTTCTAGTAACTAAAGTCTGTAGACAAAATCCTGGCAGAAGTGTAGTTCTAAGCTTCACGAGCAGCCATTTTAAACAGAAAGCTGGTTTTGTTGTGTTGACAATCACATTTTAAACTGATTCCTTCCAGATGAAAAGATGCTATTTCAAACAATGTAATAAAAGTGTGAAGTCAGCTGTTCTAAGGACATAAAAATGATTTATCTGTTCTCTGTTCACTGCTTTTTCTCCTTGATACAGTGGAATTTTTATTTTTAAAAACAGGTTATCAAATAATAGCTACCAGAAGCCCAAATTACAGAGAAGTAAATAACCACTTGTCTTTTAAAGAAACACATCATGTACCTGCAATTAATTTTTAACCTCATGATGCCTCCACTACCGTGTTTATGAAATGTTAAATGCAATGGCTAGATTTACATAACTGATAAACAGCTAATTCTTACAGCTGAATACTGACAATGTCATAATCAGATTTCAGAGTTATTTCCTTTGGTAAGAAAGAGGTTTCAGACAGATTTCAGAACTTTTTATCTGCCTGTATCTGGGCATGACAACCTTGCCCCAGCTCAGATTTAAGAGACAGCCCCCCCCATCTGTCCATCAGGGCTCGAATCAGTTTCTCATGTTTTAAATACAGGTTTCAATTCTGGAGACTTTTATGGCACTAAAGAGATATCATTTCAGAACAAGCAAGTTTTTTAGGGTTTTTTTGGTTTTTTTTTAGTTTTTTAGATCCCCAAAAAGCAGCATGATCCAAAAGTTGATTAAGCTTAATTTAGCCATTTAATTTAGCCATTTAACCTGAGTAATTCCTGAAATCTTTGCTCAGGGGATATGCAGCCCTGGCTGCGACTAAACTCTGAGGGGACTTAGTTCCTGGCCTGGTGGAAAGATTCTCACTAGCTGAAATTTTTGTACAGCCCTAGAGGAGCCAAGGAAGCCGTGGAGGAGGACAACACATACGGCACAGCGTGTATGAGCTCTTCCCAGTTTTCCAACTCTAGGTGGCTCTCAGCTCAGCAGCTCCGAGGCACGGAGGTTTCAGGGCTCAAAGGCAGCACCATGTCCCTGCCACAAGTGAGGTGAATGGTGCCAGGCAGAAATGTCTCCATCAGGGCCCCGGGAGCAAACCTCTGCTTGGAGCACCAGGGAATGTCATAGTAGTTCACCTCTGTGAAACACTGCAGTGTCTCATGCTCAACCAGTTACTGAAGCAGGAGAACTTCATGGCCATTTTCCTGGGCTACTGAATTTGGCAGACATATTCTTCACTTTCAGAGAACATAAACACATTCAGCGAATTTGATGATAAAGCATAGTATGGTATTTTCCACACACTAGACTTAACAGAAGGTTTATTATAAGCATAATTATCACATTGATCTATTTAAACATGATGTTTGAAACCATCAGGAGCCTAATGTGGCAAAATGACAAATATTCTTGAATGTTAAAATAATAAAGACTAAAAAATTTAGTTCTGTTGATCTTCCAAGTAGATAGATTAAAATGGATTGCAAACAGTTCTTGTAGGTATCTTTTTACTTCTTTAATATAAGCATCTTAAGATGCAGTGATCTGATTCCAGGGAGCTATTGGTATAAATACTAATGCTATAATGAGTTGTATTTATGTTATAGTATTTGAAAAGAGAGACACTGGAGAAACCATTTCTTTATGGTTAAAACTATGTAATTCTGAAAATATCTGAAAAAAACCCAGGCACAGCTTGAACCTTTAAAAAAATGCTTATCAGTCACCCAATGTGAGTGTACCTCCAGTGGCCTTAGCAAATGGTAACAACTAACACCGGTTAATGTCTGGCCCGTTTACTTCTAAGATGCTTTTAAGGTTTACATGATTTTATTGTGTTTTGTTCCTATGGGAAATAAATAAGCATGTGTTTCATCTTTAAAGCACATGATTCTCAGAAGTGATTCTCTTTAAAAGAGTGCTCTTGTTTACTGCATTGCCATATATACCAGATTAAATTTTGCAAGTAAAATGTGTGTCGGTCAGTAATAAAAATGTGGTTAGTCAAATGCTGCCCTCAGTTACACCACTATAACTTCACTGTATTCCAGACAGCTACACACATAGAGTTTTTCACATTCCAAAGCCATTTTTTATGTTTTCAAGCGTTAACATATGAAGATGGGGGTAGGGAAGCTCCAGTCAGGAGCAGAGAATTCCTGCCTGAATGGGATGATGAAAACCTCATGACAGTAACATCAGTAAATACTGCTGACTCTGGAGACGGTCCGGGCCATGGAACAGCCTCGCACTCAGGATATCCAGCTACAGGCCTAAGCCTGACACTACATCCATGTATGCCCTCAGACAACTACTTCATAAAATGCACTGCTGATTAAGTCTTCAGACCATTTCTGAACTAGAAACCTGTATCAAATAATGCAATTTTATGTCCAACACATACGTTCCTCAGAGCTTTGGTATTAACATGCTACCATGGGGCAAATAAGCGACAGGGTATCAGGCTGCTCTCTGAGAACCACCGATGTGCATGTTCCAGTCCAGATCTACTTGACTCCCTGACACTTTAGACATCAATATCCCCATCTGTCTGTTTGAGATAATGGTACTTCCTTTGTCTGTGAAGTGTTTTGAGACCTGTTGGTTAAAAGAACAAGTATCATCTTTATTTTGTGACTCACTAGTGTTGCAAAAGCATCCAGCCACTTAGAATTGTTGGCACTGGATTAAGAACTGGTTATATACAAAAGAAAGCAGAAGGCACATTACCTTCATATAAATACACAAAAGACATCTCCTTTGTGGCCATCCTTGATTCAAAACCTTGTGAGTGTAATATAAATAAAAATGTTAAAGTAAATTATCAGGGAAATTCTGTCAGGCAAATTTTATGCATTCCTTTAATCTTGAAAGTAGTCTTTATGATTACTTTTTTCAAGGCTATACCATCACTGAAATTTTACGGCTCAGCACCCATTCAGAGTAAGAATAAAAATGATGGTTTTAAGACACAAGTACAGATAAAGTAGAGACAATGAAATGAAACTGAAAACAGTAAGACCAGATATTGCACATAGATCTGTGTAGACCAAGGGGTAAAGTGAGAGTAAGTGGCATAAGAACAGTTTTAGGGAAAGCAGATCTATTACTCTGGATATATATGTCATGGACTGTGAAGAAGGAATTCTTGCTAATTAGCCAGAAGAAATTCTGAAATTCTTTGATTGTGGGGCACCTAGTCTATGCTAAGGCATCATTTTTCTTTTCACTGCAGATATGTGAGACCAATTTCCCAAAGGCCATGTGGGTCCTGTCTTCCAAACTGTACAGGCATAAGGGCACTTGCTGAGGGGTGTCATGTTCAAAAATAAATGTACTGATTAAACAGTTGATAAATTTAATTATGTACTATGAGAACTTGCTATGTTCCTACCTAAATTTGGCAAGCTCATGCTCCCTGAAAATATATGAATACTAGCTTTTCTAACACTGACCATTTATTCTTTACAGATATGCAAAGCAAGGATTCAAAAATTCAGCCGTAAGACTTAAATTTGTATTCATGAAAACCGGCAGGTTTCACACAGGTTCACAGTTTAAGCCACTACACTGTCCTTTACAATTTCAATTAGAGTTCTCAATTCAACAATTTGTTATAAAACTTAATTGAGACTTTATGTTTTGGATTATATTCCTACGGATTATACACACAGGAATGTGATAATTATTTCTGATACACTAAATTACAGGTTTTTAGTGAAGTCTGCAATAAACACAATAGTATGGCAAGAAGATGCCAACATAGAATAATGTGATCCACAGAATAATTCTACAACATGACAGATGAAAAGAAGAAAAATGAGCAATATACTATGAACTATGGGGATGCACCAGGACATACAGAGATAGACATTTTGGTGGTGTAGTGCTCTTTTTTTAGCATCTTCAGGCTCACTTTAGCAAGGCTGTACAAGTATTATGAGTTTGTAAACGTGAGACAGGCCAGTAGGACTAGAAGAGAGACAGATCTATATATAGATTTTTTTTTCTCTTGAAGTACAAGTGCTAGCAGACTTTCCTCAGTGCTCAGGTGGAAGTAACTGCTCCTGTAGTGGAGGCAGAACAGAAAAGGTACCTGTACTTCAGTTTGCAAGATCACAGTCTCTGAAATTGTCAGTGTAGGTGACTCTCTACTAAGAAATAAGGTTCTTGAATACAGCAAGCAATCGTGGGTCCAAGTTCACTTCTGCTCCTCTGGGACTGAAGTGCTAACAAGAAACTAAGGACTGGGGCAGATAGATCTGTGTATGTTGGAAATAACATCTTCACAACTTCTGCTTGCCTCGAAGCACTGAAAGCAGAGCCTAAAGTCTGGTCTTTCAATACCACAAGAATTAATACCTCCAATGAGTGGAAAATAATCTTTCCTTTATAAATGCACACTGGGAAAAAGGATTTTTGGCATGACTGACCATGTCACGCTTTCCTGGCTGAAAATTTCATTGGAGGCTTCAGGTGCAGGATAGTATTTCCATCTTGAGCAACTCTCATTTGGGAGCAGGAATGGTCAGTGATGATGCTGGTGAGTGCCAGAGGCTGGTGGTTGCCCGCACAGCTGCCAACTCTGCCAGTCTCCTTCCCTGACCTGGTGGCATTTAGCAGCAGCAGAGTGTCTTCTGAAGGCAGGTGGGAGGGCCAGGCCTCAAGAGCACTGCTACAGTCTCTCAAGCACTTGTTACCTTGACAGACAGTTGATGGATAGAGGCAAGACAAAGGAGAGTGCTTGCAAATTCCTTAATTGATGCATGATCGCTGATATCACATAAACCAGGAGCCCCCCAGCTTCTGCATATTTGTTGATGACTCTGCACTCATCCAGCTCCTGCTTAATCTTGGCTGTTCTCCCACACACTCCACCCACAGCTGACAAGTTTTGAGGAGCTTTATAACCTAATCCCATTAATGTATGAGTCAGGGTGCTGCTTATTAAAAAGAAGGTGTGTGTGGTCATACAGACAATTATAGGTAAAAGAGAGTGGTGAGGTGGTGCCGAGAACAAGACATGCATAATTATAAAGCTATTGGACTGTGTAAATGTGGAGGTAATTGCTCCTTCCCAAAGCAAATTCAACATACATAATCAAATAACTCAGCAGAAGTAATGAAGTCTCAAACGAATGACAATTGTGTTTTGCACTTTCCCAGGAGCATCTAGTTTTAAGAAAGGCTAACAAGCACTTTAAACTGTAACTTACTGAAGTGTTGAATTATAAAACTGGAATCCAGGACACTACTATCCTTCCTGTTTCAGGCGAGTTAACAAACGAATGAGAAAGTAACAGGTTTCTTGACTGAGTGCCTACCAAAAATAACCCACTATAACCCAGAACATTTACTGTTAAAATTACGAGCCCATGAAAATCCATGTTTATAAGAACAAAGTTGTTTACAGACTTGAAATAAAAGCATCCATCATTTTAGTGCTGTAACTGCAGATTAAGACAGTGCAGATGGGCATAATTTTCCATTCTTAATATGAGACACAACACCATGTGTCTTTAATACAGATACAACATACACATTCAGCTAGAACATTGGTTTATTCTTACATTTCAAATTCCAACCTAACTCACTATCAAAAAACCCACAAGTGAATACAAATGCAGTAAAGATCATGATGATATAAAAATTGGTCATTTAACACAATCTAACCTCTTCTTGTAGGATTTAAAGGGAATGAAGAGTTTTCTCCATTAATGGTTTGAGTTAATCCTGTATCCAAGTGTTTTCCCCAATAAGCATCAGATTATTTTTATGTTGGCTATAAAGCTGTCACTCCTCAATAAACAGATATGCTCCTGGTCAGTTTACCTCACTGTCAAAGATCTGTCAATTCATGCATCATCTCATAACCTTTACTGCATGGCTCCTAGCAAATCCAGCTGAGCAGAGGTTGCTCGTCACCTGAGAGGATCCCCACCAGTGCAGCTCCGGTGCAATTGGTAGTGACTGGATGCTCCCAAAACAAGTTCACAAAATCCCTGAAGTTAATAGTTCTGCCTCCCTTTAAAAGAAAGCTATGTGACCTTTAATGCTCTGCTCGACTGAGCCTTCATTTAGTGTCTCAATTAAATTTTATGTTTTGTGGCTCCCATTTTCTTGTAAGACAAGAAAAGAGTTCAAGGGGTGGATCCTTCTTTGAAGAATTTAATTCCCCATGAAGAAACTTTATTTCCTGCTAAAGAGATACTCAAAGTTTGGGGGAAGGGAGTTTTTGTAGGACTTGTTCCTGTGGTTTTTTTTGTTTGGTTTTTTTTCAGTTCAAAGATTTCTAGTGTTTTGTAAAGATAAAGGATTTTTTGAAATTCTGATTCTTTGAAATGGACAGTGTTCTATTAGGGGTTAGACTGAATTATTTCCTCTGTCCTTTTCATTGTAATGAGGACAAAATCAGAGGGGTGGTTAAAGAATTCTGGCTGTTATTTGTGATGAAGAAGCTTTCCATGAAATCACCAGATTGTTACTGTGATACTGTAGTAACATAATGCTGGTTAATTTTCAGTAAGAGCCATTGCAGCAAATGAAACATTTGCAAATATGTTCATAAAAATAAATACTTCCTAGGCTGATCCTGCATACTTAACCTCAACATAACAAGGTCAAAAAATTAAGGCACTATGAAGTGTCTTCTCTAAACTGGGCTTTGACATTCTAGCTTACCGTAGTTGCTACTACTGAAAAATGTAAATACAAATCAGCATAAGCAATATTCCCAAATGTAAACATTTGCAGGGACAGGCCATCAGTAACACTTCTTTTCCCACTGTGTTCCTTTATTTAGTTAGGGGTTTTTAAAGTCAATTTAACATAAAATCACATATGCCAAAAAGGAATTCAGAGTGCTGGAGAAAGATGCCTAAACCCTCCTTAGTTTAGTTTAGTTCTTTTCACTTTAGTTTATGCCTAAACTCTTTATAGATTTAGTTATTTACATTTTTTCAGAAAATGCCACACACCATCAGGAGTGTTTCATATTGCCCATATGAAATAAACATGGGGCATAAATTAGTTTCTTAAACCCTCCTGAATTTGAACACCTGAGTTTGAACACCTCATAAACTGATTTTGTTTGCTTGGTATCTAAGTGTGAAGCCCTTTCTTGGGGCTCTCTTCTGCATATTTTTGTGGTCACACAAGGAATGGGTTATCAGGATTAAAGGTTTCCACAAACTAAAATAATTCACATTCCACCCTCACTTCCTTCACAGTTGTCATAATCACCACGCTCCAGAAAACCGGACAACTTGTGCAGACAGGTATGAAAGACTCATAGAGTCAAACAGGTTTTTCAGGATTAACTGATTTCTTATTTTTATCCAAAATTTAAGATTATAGTTCATCTGAGATTTTTTATCTCATTTTTTTCCTAGTGTTTCCTATTGATATCTGTTTAAATGTGAATTTCTGCCCCCGTCTAACTTTCTGGAGAAAAAGAGGCATTCGTGAAATTTGCTTTTTGTTTAGATCAGTATCGACTGCTTTTGAAACAGACAAGTAAAACTGTATTAGCTCTTGCCCAGCAAAAGTTTTGTGCAATCCACTCCTAAACTGTGATTTAAATACATAATATTTTCATGGAATCATCCTCTTTTTCCTGCTCACAGATTCATGACTTGATACAAACATTAAAAATATTCTGGTTTAATTCCAGTATCAGGGCACAAGAATTCCATAAGAAAAAACCCAATGAATAATCAATTAACTTGGAAGCTGTCTTTTGATTTAGACTTTCTCCAGATACAAAAAATACTCGTGAGTTGGGATGAGATAAATACTGTTTTCATGCTAACTAACTTAAATATTGAAACTAGTTTTCTATTTAAAAATAGTTCTACATTATTGTAAATATTAATACTACGATAGTTTTCTTTCGAGAAGCAATTCAAGTTAACGTAAACTCAGCCCAGAAAACCTCAGAAGCCATAGATTATCATTTGTGTGGAATCTTTTTAGCTTTTAAGCTTTTTAATTTCTATTGTAGTGACAATACACAACATTATTCTCTCAACAAAAATGAATTTACAACTAATAAGGGCAGCTGTGAAAACTTCCTCTTTCAACACCTTAATGAAACTTCTTTGTATGTCTCTACTTCCTCATTTCAAACCACCCGGTTCTATATGGATGTACTCATGTAGTATAGCTTAGCTAAATCTGACTGCAAGAAACAAAAGTGGTATAGTTACTAATTTGCTCTGCTCATCTCACCTCTGTTTTTCCAGAACAGCTTGTGGATGCAAGAAGTCTATGTCTCACTGCATCTATGCTGCCTCCATATATATACACTATATACAAGAACAGTTCAATTTTGATGAATATATAGGTGGGACTCATGATCTATAGGTTGGACTCGATGATCTCAGAGGTCTTTTGCAACCAAATTGTTTCTGTGATACTTGGATAAAAAAAAAAATTTGGGTTGCTATTGTATTAAAAAAGTTTATGGAAAGCCTGCCAGCTACTCAAAGCTGGGATTTGCTAATTAGAGTTACCTTGATTAAAGGCTAGCTTCCAAAGAGCTCCTGTGGATAACAGGCTTAACTTTAAGCTTAAGATTGATCCCATTACATTCACTGGCTTTAACTGGACTGCTCATAAAATTAAGCCTATATTTAAATGCCTTTCTGGATCAGAACCCAAGTCCCTTAGAGGAGCTCAGGCTTAGAGCAGTGGTATCTTATGATGTCAGTACGATTCAAGTAACTAATGACCATAACTCTTTTTTCCATATTCTGTCAAACTGAAAAGCTGTGGAATTTTGCTTACACAGGTCCTGGAAACATTGTCTACGACAGGTAACTGGGAATGCCAGTTCATCAGAGCTTGTAAACAAGTGATTTGCTCAGCCTGAGCCAGTTTGGAAAACCAGGAGAAGAAGACACAAGAGTGAAGATACAGCAATACACTGATGCAGCCATCCTGCTCCCGGGGCTGAAGCAGGGTTTGCACCAGCATCTCTATACAGCTGTGCATTCTTCAACATATTATAAAAACCAAAATTGGCATTGTGAGTCTAATTTAAACTAATCAAGACTTTTCAAATTGTTCTCGTTATGTAAGACTACGTTTGCCAAATTCTCGCAATTGCGAAAAAAAATGGAGTATAAAGAGGATCTAATGTCTGGAAAATGGGTGATTAAGAAAGGTCACATAAAATTGACAATTTTAAAAACATATACTCTTACCCTTCTCGTTGGAAAATAGTCCTAAAACAGTCCCCCAGGCTCTTGTAACTGGTTGGATCAGTTTTCCCTCTTTGAATTTGGAACCTAAAAAAAAATACAATTTACATCACAGCATGAGAAGTCAGGAATTTTAAGTCACTTTTAACTTTCCAATTATTATATAAAAGGAGTTTTAAAGGGTTTTTTTACATCTCTGATTCATTATTATATACTGTTTCTGATATACTTATTAACGCTGTTTTCATAGAAGCTGTTAAACCAAGGAAAAATAGAGCTTTAGTAGTAACTTTTTTTGTAGTTTATGGAACTCACAGTATAGCTATCACCTTTGACATTTACACCTCTTTCTAGTTGTTTGAAAACTAAGCTGTTAACCCTGTGCCTGATCCAAAGCCCATTGAAACTAATGTGTTTGAGTCAAACCCTGCTTTTGAAAATCTGAAATGGAATACTATCATGTACTGCTCTTTTTTATATCCAACACAATTACAATAAAAATCAAGTAGAGACATGATTGGATATTAGAGCACCATTCATTTTTCATAATTCAGTAATAAGATGAACAATAAAAGCAAGCAATGAATTATTCTAATTAAAACCTTATTTCCTCTATTCCCATTTGACAACAATAAAAATTTCATCGTGAAGCTTGTGGCCTTGAAAGGAAAATCAAGATTATGATTTAAGATTGTAAACTTCTTATAGTTATGATTCATGCACAGCAAGAGTGAGTTTAACAAACTATGTTATTTTACTAAGTATCTCAGTTAGAAGATCCCATTTCTTTCAGTTTTAAAACTGCAGCTGGCACATTCAAGTAAATAGAATGAGGATATTTAGATTAATTTTTAGCAACAAAACTTCTCTTTAAACTGCTAATTACCAAATAGCACTAAAAAATAAAAAGAATGTTGCTGTTGGCAATTCCAGTCTAAAATAGCCCCATGTCAGGCAATCACCATATTGGTTTTATCACTAGGTACAATAATAATTCTACACAATGGTTTCAAGGAATAATTCACATTACAGTCAGGTACACCACATGCCACAGGTACACTGCTGTTCTGAGAAACATCAATTGTTACTTATTCTGATCAGGATACTGAATCTCATTCATATGAGACAACAAACCAAGGTCTTTTTAACTCAAAGTTAAACAGCAATATTCTCCTCTCTTACAGATTTCAGTAGGGTCAAATAAACATTTGTATTGTGACAAAATGCATTCATTGTTTTGAACATCAGTATTTCTGTGCTAACACATCTAAAATTTTGTTCAATTTGAGGGAAAAAATTCTATTGATGCAATTCTTTGGGCAATTATGAAGGCAAGCCCACACCTTTTTTGAAAACAGTTAGAAGGAAACACTGAGTCCCTCCACAGTCCTAATAAAAACAGTTTAGGCACATCTGGGATCTCTATCTGGGGTAACCTCTTTCATTAGCACAAGAACTTGCTGCCAAGTTGGCAGAGAGAAGAATGCTATTCAATAGGCTTACACTCAAATAAGACCTGGTGCATAACATTTTGTCTGAAAAGATCCCTTGGGAAGGCTAATAGTTGAAAAAAATGCCTCAATGCCATCACACAAAATCCAACAGCAATATCAGCTACAAAAGCTTTTACATTGTGGCAGTCAAGCAATCCAAATTACAACAGAATGTAGTTTCTATGTACATTTTAATATATTTAAGACTTGACTGTTTATACATCTCAGCTCAAAATCAAAAATGGCTTTCTTTTTCTTAAAGAAAACTTGCAAAAACTCACCAGTAACATATTTTTCCAAGTATTTAAAAATGACGTTTTCTTAACCCAAACTCTTTTCCTCGAGTTTCAAGATTTGGCCTGCTTGTAAACTCAAAAAAGTATCACTGTTTCTAAAACATCCTTTGAATAATGCACTTTGCTCTCTTTCACCCTGCAAATGCTCAGGAACATCCTACTTGCATGTGTATAAGGTTCCTCGCTACATCGTGCACACAAAACTGTTTGTAGAACTGGGGCTTTAATCCCAGAGTCACAGTGGATCTCAACAACATAGTGAACATATTTACATAATTCTGTTTTACAGTTTACACATTGGCAACTTCTCAACTAAATTAAAATGATTTAATGAAAATACATCTTTGATAGCAATAATGAAAATAACAACATGAAAAATGCAATAATCCTGTAGGTAATTTGCGTTTAATCAGATGAAGGATAACTTCTTTCTAAAGAAGTTAAGTCAAAGAAGCTTTAGATTTGTTTCAGATTTTTGTTTTAATATAGATAAGACTTTAGTATTAAACGAATCCATTTGTAACACCAAGTCACACAAATAACATATTCCTTCCTTTAGGGTTTTTGGATCCATTCCTTCCCTAGTAAATCTATTTTAGAGCTTTAACAGCAATTCTAAAATACATGCCAATTATGTGCTTCAACCTAGATCTGCGAATTGGGTTCTTTGATTCAGAATTGCTTGCCTCAATAAAATCATGTATAACTTTTTAATGAACTAGCTAATTGATCACCAGCACTTGATATAAGAAGCTCAGGGAAGAGCTGAAAAAAAAAGTTTGTTTGTTTTCCTGGAGACAGCAGCGGCAGCCTCTACTAGTAGTCTTAATAACACAGAAGAGCTAAAGCATTCCCTTAAAAAAAAACCTCAACCTGGCCTGTTTTTAATGATTGTTTAGAGGAACGAACACAACTGGGGGATATGTAACGGCTTTCTCTGCTTCAAATCCGTTCCTTTCTAAAAGCACTATAAAACCGCTGAATTTCATGCATTTTTGAAAGTTGGAAGCCTGCCTTGTATCCTTTTAGCTTTTGCTAGACCAAAAAAAGATAAATTCCCCTCTAAATACCATCGGAGCACTAACTTCTGATCTAATTTATACTTTTGAAGTGTGATGGCAGGCAGCCCTCAGCGACATGCTGAACAGACAGTGCAGAGACGCTTTTCCGGAGCTGGGATGGACAACCTGCTACTCACTACCAGCATCCAACAAATGTCAGAGAAGTCACTGGACACTCCAACACATCGTGTGTTTACTGCAAGCTATCCCTTTAAAAATGAGCATCAAGCTAACTTTCCTCCCCTCTCATTTTCCTGCTTCTTGGCTTTCTGGGCAGAATGCTGTGGTGCTGAGCACTCCCATGCTGGGAATGCTCACAGAGCTGTGGAAGGCACTTTGCACCCCAGGTTACCCCTTTCTACCCATGACCAGCCATTTACCGCCTGCCCTCTTGGCTCCTTGCAGTTCCCACATCCATCTCCCATGCCATGAGGGTCCTCACAATCTCCCTTTCTGCCTTGTAGCAGCAGTCCAAAAGGCTTGGTCTTCCATGCCCCCTTTGAATGAACAGTACCTTTGCAGTAGCTTCGTTAGATACAAAAGTGCCCTGACATTGTTTAAGAAGAGAGCACTGGTGTCCTTCCCTGCTCACTGCAGAAGACACGTACCTGGGATCTCTGTAAAAAGTGGGAAACATGTAAAACTATTTGAGGTTTTGGGGTCTGTTCAAAAGGCATTGAAAACTGATGATCTATAACCATGAAAATATTTTAACTTACCCACACTAAACAGCACTAAAACTTCTATTTGTGAAATGAATAAACCTAAATTATTGTTGCTTTACTAGCATGAGAGAGAGCATTTTTTTATGGTTATAACCGTCCTCGATCAATAAGTCTCAATGGGCTCTGCCTGAAATTCCATAATGTAGAAGATGCTTGAGTTCTTCCACCAGTTCTCCAAACCATTTATCATTTAACAAGTGATCCATCATATTGTGGAGCAACAACTCTACATAAACACATGCACCTATTTCCATGCCTAACTTTTTACAGTTCTTGTCAGTTTTTTAACAGCCAGCATTTCATTCTGAGTTTAATAAAATCCTCAGTCCACCTCATGCTTTTCTGACCCTATTCCTCTTGCGAAAGTCCTCTAAGTAGTAGTTTCTAACAGAATCAATATCTACAGAAGAAGAAGCAGATGCATGTGCTTTCAGAAAAAAATTCTGTCATGTCCCTCTATAATTTGCTAAATTTTTTGTCCATGTTGTCTGAATATCTCATGAAAGTTGTCTTTTGGATGTCTGCTATTACAGTATCCAGGTATTTAGTGTTTAAAGCCTGTTTACAACAATGTTACCTAAAATCCTCCCCCTTTTACTTACTGATCTGGGCCAGAGAAAGATTTCTAATTCATATTGACATTGCTTTAGTCATCTTAAAATCTAAAAGGAAGAAATCAGTGTTTTCATATCTAGATTGAAGCACATAACGAGCAGTTAAGTCCCACTTATGTAGGACAACCACAACATGATATGGAGCAGTCTAGACTCATCAGATTCTTACCACTGGGTTTGCAAACCCTCATGCATAAATTCCAGAATTTCTTGCTGCTTTTATGCAGCACTGCTGACTAGTTTCTCAACCACAGAGTTCCGAGGGAAAGAAAAACACTGACTCAGAGAACCAAGCTTTATACCAGGCTGCAGCGCTTGCCAATGAGTGGCAGCCTTAGCTGTATTTTCCTTCTCTGCACATCTTAGTAGGATTTTATCACACATTCTACTAGGTTCTGAATACAGCTCCTAACATTTCCATTCATGATTGGGGTTTATGCAGTACCAAAGCAAATAAACTTAGGTGCTGACATGTTTAGATGCTATAAAGAAGATAATTAAATGTCATAACAACAAAACAAATTAAAATAACTGTGCAACTTTCAATTTAAAACAACTTTTAAATAAATGTATGGTGTTCGGAAAACTGAAAACACGTACAGCTTTTCTGCACTTTCAGTAATTCTCATGATTTCCAGACACTCCTAACTGTAGTTACCCCACCAGCGTAAGTTGATAAAAAACGTATAGTCTGAAGCTTTATATAAATATACATTATTTAACAGTCCACATGTTTATAATAACCCCCCCCCCCCGAATTATATTTTAAAAAGATTTTGATTTGTTAAGTTAAACATTTATTCAGGTGTTACTATGAGTGATATCTATTGATGCTTAAATTTCATGCAAAACTTTGGACTGGAAAATGGACGTCGATAATATAATTTATTTCACTTTTTGGCTCAAGTTCTTTGAGTTGCTTATGTTACTTACAGGATAATAACTAAGTTGAGAGTATAATTCTGCCACTTATTTTAACAGTAAATCATAGGAGCTGTTAAATAGCTGAATATTACTTTTCAAAACAAAAAAAGCCAAATTATTTTAAGCAAAAGATACAAGTTTTGCTACTGCAGAGGTCATATTTTGAGTGTTCTAGTATTGCTATGATGACTATTTAATTGTAAAAAGCATATAAGAATATAATAAAGTAGTAACATAAAGAACTGGTAAAGAGCAGAACTTATTCTAGTCATTCTCCATACTAGTCATAGATTTGCTTCAAATCTACGGCAGTTAGATTTTTGTAGTTGAATTCTCTTACAGTTCATATTTAATTTACAGAAATAAACCAGAAACGTAGGTAGCGAAGTATTACAAAAAATTATTTCAAAATTCATCACAATTAATTTCATTTTTTTGGAATTAAAAATACTTGTTAAGTTTATTCACCCCTTTGAATTTTGGAGGAATTTGTGGGGCTTTTTAATAAGAAAAAAAAAGAATAGTAATAATGGAAATAATTGTAAAGATATCCTGAAAGCTTTCTCTGCAGAGTTGATTGTTACATCAGTTAGAACATCAACTATCAGCTATGACGGTAAAATAAAAATTTACCAAACACAAACTGATGATTTCTTACATTTAAAAATATGTTTATCAAACATTGCACCTCACAAATGTGTCCATTCCACACCTGATCTCTGCCTTATTGCAATCCAGGTCTGTTCTGTCCTCTTGCTATCTGATTTGTACTTTGTCCTGACAAAAATACCTCAGAAATTGCCATGAAAAATAAGTAGGGCAAAGGGAGAAAACATCACCAGCAGCCGAGAAAGAAACAACTGCCAACATCTGAACAAGGGTACATTCATGGCAAAAGTTACAGCTAGATGAACAGACTTAGCAATCTACAGCAGAATTTAGATGGAACACATTGGCTGTTCTGATCAAACTGGACCCAGTAAGATCATCACTATATGTTGCCTCCCTTTAGATTGGCTAAAAGCAATTTATCTAAACTCTCATAAAACACTTGGTCTAAACTCTTTCAGCCTCGGTGATGAGAACTTACCATACATAGCTTACTCTGAACTTACAATTTTTTGAAAATACTTTCCCTGAACAAACTGCATCATTGAATAGAGAAACAGCAAAGTCTTAAACATGACAAAACAGCTTAAGTGTTTCACTGATACTCTCAGCCGGTTCTCTGAATGTGAGTCTTAGACCAGAGAAAAGTACACTAATTAGAAGAAGAACTTCATCTTTCCTGTACTTCCTATTCCTTTTACAGATGACTTCCCCCTCTCTCTTGCTTTTATGTTCAAGCTAAGCAGCATATCATCCCATCAAAAATATCAACAGGAAAAAGAAATCAGCACAATAAATATATTTTTATTCATTTAATGTTTTAGACATTAAAGCTGTACTTTGTCAGCTACTAATTAAGAACTCTTCTGGTTTTTTTTCTCCTGCATTAATTCTTCCATTGTGTTCATGGGACAAACATACAGTAGGAACATAACATCAGAAGGAAATTTTTCTTTACATGTAGTTTTAGAAAATATTCATGAAAAAAAATAACTTGACTAGAAGCAGGTCACATTAATCCATTTAACTGTTTCATGCAGATATACCCTGGTAATATTGCAAAAGAGTAACTAAAATAACTAGGCATAGCACTTACCTATGAATAATTTCATGTTTTCCCAAGGAAGAAATTTAGCAGAAACTAAGTTCAAACCATAAACATTTTGATAATCTAATGCCATCAATGACTCTGTGTGTGGAAGGGGAGTTCTAAACAACAACAAAATTAATGAAAACCAAAACTTTTTCATTCCACACTAAAAACCATTCAGAGAAACCTCATGAATGTGAAAGTTCCATTTTATTTCACAGACGAAAATACTGAGAACACTTGCATGTTTCACAACAAGCTGAAAGTATGGATTGCAGCTCCAAGCTGCAGTCCTCCCCATCCACTGCACGTGCATGGCAAGAGCTGCCTGTCTTCAACCCCACGGCCCGTAATGCTCTTGTGTTTCTGAGGTCCCAGATACATCTGGCAGCTGTGCGATTCTAGGAGCTCCTTGGGAAGTACCAGCCTTTCCTCACGGTTAAGGACTTGCAAATGATGCACATTTTATTATCCTTTAGAAATGGCTCCAGTGTTCTGTATGAAAAGCCTATCCACGAGTCCTGACAGAGCAGGAACAGCTCCACTGGCCCCTCTGCTGGTGTCATGGCTATGTCCAAGGTACAATTCTGTCACCGAAGCTTTGCTTTGGATGCCTAGATACAAGTTCTGAGCACAACGTAAGATGACAGCAATGATCATAAAAGGGACACCTATTTGAAAGATCACTCAGTATTTTGTGTGAAGGATTGTGCAATACATGCGACCGTAACACAATAAGATCAGCCAGGATGTGCTGACTGTAAAAGCAATAGGCAAATTCAAACACTACTTGTGTTTTCTATCTACATCTTCCTGTGTGTAAGGCACTAAGTTATGCGGGTGAAAGAATCTGCAGAAACCAGTAATGGTAAAACAGCATTTTGTTTTTTACAGTGATGGCTTATTTCTGAAATTTTTTTAATCTCTATTTCCTAAGTGAAAGCAACCCCCCAAAATCTATGGACTTTTTTGAGCCTTATCTAAACTGGACAAATAATTCAAAATGGCACCACAAGGAATAATTTTGTATTGTCAGAGATGATGGAGCTATTTTTACGATTTTAGGTATGAATAGTCAGTCACTCATAGCCTAAGACATCAACAGAAGAAGTCTGGTTTTCATTAGTTTTGAATAAAGTCTTGTATGTTTTCCTTCAAAACAGCTTATAGAGAAACAACGGACAAACCAACAAGGAATATAAACTAATGACTAGAAGACATTTCACAAGAAATCATGTATTATATTATAATTATATTAAGACCCCAGTATGCAGTGTCAGTTTGGGGAAAAAGGAGAATGTGGTTTGGCTGATTTCAGTGTGAAACATGTGCCTGCTTTAAAAGTGCCCAGGTTTTATCTCAGTTTAACTTCTATTACAAAAATGTACATCCTCTCTTGACCTCTTGTCAGAAAGTAATTCTCATGACCTGTGACACTATCGTGATCCACGACTCCTTAAAGAGTTTCTGCAAATTAGAGCTGTTAAAAAATTTAAATGCAGGTATGAGCGTTTCACCTATCAGTTAAGTGATACCAGGTTAGAGGAGTAATTTTGCTGCCTTTAAAAGGTAAGAGTATTCTCCATTACTCCAAAGAGACGCAAAGGCAAATCTCAACATAGTTTTGTACAATAAAACACGTGTCTGGTAAGCCACAGAAAGGTTGCAAATGACCACTTACTATTGGTCATTACTGGACAATACCTGAAATACAAACAGTAAGCACTGCTCTAAACCCCTTCCAATTTCAGAAAATGTAATGAAGACCTATATGCCTCCAGAAAAAGCAATGTTCTTCTTCAACAGTTTTTATAGAAAGGGCCAAGTACTTCTCCACAGTTTTCTCAACAAAGCTTTGATTTAAGTGTCCATTCTGGTAATCTCACAGCACTTCTCCTTCTGAGAAGGTAGAAGAATTTTTGCGGCTTTCTTGTATGAAGATGTAGGGGGAGGATTTTTTGGCGGGTTGTTCAATACTTTTCAGTATTCATTAACATTGTAAGTTCTTTGATGAGATCAATCCCATCACAGCTGAATGTATTCTGATCCTTTTTTTTTTTTTGTAATAAAATGATTTAGCCCCAAAAATTTTGAAACCACAACAAAATGTACATTACACTTACTCCCTATGGTCAATGTAAGAAAGATAACAAAAAATACTTTTTCTCCCAAAGGAAAGATATGGTCAAACACAGAAATCCAAATTCATTTTTGGTGGAAAATAGCCAAAATCAAATTGTGAGTTGCTGAAAGAAGTGGTAGCTTTGTGCTGGAAAATATTTCAAAGGGAAACAATTTCATTAATATATTGTGGCTGAGATTTTAAAAATACTGGAAAGGATACAACCAGGCTTACTCTACTGAAAAATATGGCTAAATACCCTGCATTTGAAAATGTTAACTCACATGCCCTTTCTCATTAACAGACAAACCACTTTAAATGACTAATACCTAATACACATAATATGGACATTACCTACTATGCATGTCCTGCTTCCCTGAAAAGATTACTTTTTTTCTATTAAATTGTATGGCTAAGTGACAGAAAACATACACACTTAAATGAGGAAAACAAGGAAATTCTGAGTTAAAGACAAACTCAACTCTTACCCACCCAACTGTGCTGCAATATTACAGCTTACACGGAATTCATTATCAACCAGTGCTGAGTGATCTCTGCAATTCTTAACATACAGTAGGACACAACAAGGAAAGTCAAGGGTGACATTTCCTCTGAAGCCCTATGACTTTCACTGCTGTGGTGACTTATAGTAAAATTAGTGAAATACTGGAGCACCTGCATTCTGCAGTACTATTTATCTGAAATAGTGCACTTCCTTGTTTAAAAATCAAACCAAAAATGTATTCCCTTAACTTTAGGGACAGTTTTCTGTGCATCCAAATTGTAGCTTGCCACTTTTTTCAGAGTCCACAGATACAGAAACACACATTCAGGAAATTTTGGTGTAACACTAAAATTTATCCTAGTAAGCAATGAGAAACCTTTGACATCTGTGAATATACCATATTAATTCACTGTATGAAGATAACAGAAAAATAAAGGAAATGAGTTCCCACAAATTCAGTGTAGTGGAAAAAACAGCAGCTATTTTCAGACTTCAGTAGATTAATTTTTGTTTTTCGAATAACTTATACTATTAACAGTTAACAACAAAAACCAATGCTAAACAAAACTCAGGAGAATCTAGAATGCAGGTTGCACACTGAGGTCAGAAGAATAAGTTTGAATATTCAAAACTTGTTGAATCACAGTTGTTGCTACAAAAATGTCAGGATACTTTTTTTTTCAGAACCAAATAGCCCCACCCAATGAGATTATTTTTCTTATTTGTAAATACATTTTTACAACTACCAAAGTTCAACCTCAAGTACTTGACATCCCAGTTTTAAACAATAGAAAATAAGACTTAATGCTGTAATGGAAACACTAACAGGATCTTAACAACAGCCGTGTAAGGCTGCATCTTTATATCACAACAAACTCTTCCAGCTGAAAAAACTCACTCATTACCCAGGGTGGTGTGGAAAAAAGATCATTATTGCTTCAGGAAAGACAGTTGCTTGAAAATTGGCATTAAGTGGTGAAAATTATAAAGGAACATTACTTTTTTCCTCCCAAACTCAACCTAACTACTCCAGAAAGTAATGCACAAATCATTCATTATAATGAGTCATAACAATGATTTGTGATCTTCCAAGTTTTCATTTTACGCCCCTCTGTTTTCCCTTAAAGACAGGAGGATAGACAAAGACTGGAAACTTTGGGTCATATGGATCACGGCACCACTGCTATGTCTGGAATTTTCTTATAAATATCCTATTGCTCTGAGGTTCATAGGCCTGACTGAAACAGCAGGGACGATCTCATTTGTACTTTTATAGTTGTAGAGGGATTTGCAAGAGTTAACACAATTTTCCATAATATTTCTTACCAACTTCAGGAATAAAAGGAGAGTTCCCTTTTTAATCAGTATCTGAAACATTGTTAAGTCTAAAGGGAAACAGGAATTCTTTCAGATTTAACAATACTTTTCCAAGTGCTGATAATTTTAAAGGTACAAAACAAGGCAACTTTTGAAAAAGAGAGAGGATTTCAGCAAAGCGTTTGCGGGCAGCAATCAGAGCAGTAGTCTGGAGGACACGCTTTCCAGCAGATTTTACTGCTTTCTTGCAACCTTGTGCCTTTTTTAAAGATCAAATGATTATTTTTCCGAAAAGAAAGGGTAAATGATTCCTTTTGAGTTCATGAAAATATTCAAATCAAGGAAGTATTATCAGGTTCTGTTACAGTGATGTCTATCTCAGAAAACAAACTGTTTCACCAGTGGGAAGCTAGAAAAGCTCCTTTCATTTCGTACTGTCACAGAAGTCTTTTAAAGGCATTTTGCTCGCATTCTTCTCCAGGCAGCCAGGCAAACTATGCTGACATGGCTGATCTGACTCAGATATTGAGCCCGAGGACTAAAAAATAGGAAAAAGAAAAGGCAGTTCTGATGTTATCCATGCAGTATTTCTCAGGGACTACTGTTCTGTTTCCTTACCGCATTCAGCACCTCTTCCATGTACACATTTAGTCAAGTCTTCATAATGCTACATGGATCCAGAGATAAAACTAACTGAATTATTGAATTGCTGAATGCCTACTGATAAATAAAATAGGCTTGTTGAAAAATGACTGTTGGAAAAAAGTGGTTCTGCATGCTTATACAGAATTAATAGGTAATTACTATATATATATTGTTATATATAAAACGAGTAGGATCATGACCTTGTAGGAAAATTTCTGTGTCTTGTCTAATGCCAAACTGAGTAAGAGTGCACTAAATAAACCCCTAAGTGTTCAACATGTAGACATACCCCCTCCCTTCCTCCTTAGCACATATGCTGGTTAATGGGAGAGACAACTCTTTGAAAGAACAGCATAATTTATCTTCTTTCTAAGTTATGCTACGATTCTCTCAAAGAACTAGCTGTATAGTGGTTTGCTATGTGATACGATGCCAGCAGTAGGTTTAGCTGCTTCATTTAGGGTATAATCTTTGTGCAATATCGTCTGCGCACACAAATAGGGACCCAAGGATTTGCAGGGACCAACTTTCCCTGCTATGGAGCCTGAGAGGTGCCCAGTCTGAAGTATGAGAAGGATCTACTGTACCTTAATTTTGCACAGTACATTGGTATTGTCCTTGTTAAAAATCTAAAGTTTGTCCAACTTGTGGCCTGAACCCCTTCCAAGAATAAAGCTGACCTTAAAGGTCTGCAGAAAGGAATCTCCAGTTTTATTGCATGCAGGGGACAGATTTTAGCCTTTTTCTTTTCAAGACTCTCTTGAAAATGCAGACAGCCATCCTGCCTAACAGCTAAGAGATGTATCACCCGCCAATTTATTAGAGGTCATTCATGAGAGGTCGCAAGATGCCAGCTTGTCACTGGAACTGGCAGCAGAAACTGCAGTCTCAGAACTGACAAACACTGCTGCTATTGTTGCAAGAAGTTTTCCCTATGAGCCTGTGGTCCGGGAAAAGGGCAAATAGTGAAAGTCAATCACAGGGAAATGACGGATAGATATATAGGGAGTGAGCAAAATTATGAAAATAGGTGTGATAGAAAAGAGTGTGGTGCTGAAGAAACATGATATATTTAATAGCAGATGGAAAACCTTGAGGCAGATACTGGTCAAAATATGAGCAATATATCATTGCATCTCTTCCTTCCTTGTCATCTCTAAAACCCATCAACAAGCACTGCAACACCACAGATTTCCCTTTTCTTTCTACTACTGCATTCAATGGATAGAATTAATGGGACATAAATGATATCTGAATTAATATACGGTATTAATTTACTGTACCATATTGTACCAAATTATAATTCCTAAATTCATCAGCTCCCATTGACAATAAAAGCAGCTTAAAAATATATAAGAAAAAACATCCTTTAACTTTATAAAAACTAAAAATCCATTTGTTTACCTGAAACAAGCCCTCATTAGATTTCTAAGAAGCTTTACAACAGAAGTCAGGGTATGAAACCCCCCACCAAGTTATTTCATATATAAACTCAGGAACTGTAGTAAATGCAGATATGATAATTTGAATGGTTTTATCCATGTATGCCTACATAAACCCTTGTCTTCCCTGTAATTACAAGAAATAGAATTTTCTGTACTATGGAAGAAAAAAAAGTTTCCAGGAAGAAACAATGGATACATCACTAATTCTTCAAATTCCTTATTGTTGATATACACTTTCATGTTAGTTAACTAAATGTAAATCAATAGATTGACATATGCCATAGAGTTTAGATACTAATTTAACACCTCTGTGTAAGAGAGGAGATTTATAAAATCACTCTGAATTTATTATTTCTAGAAAGAGTAGATGAAAGTCTTTGAGGATTAATTTCATGCTGTGGGTTAAATTTCACTCTCACGATAGGCCAACGATTGCCTGGGGCTCCACAGATAATGAACCTGACAAGGGATTAGCAAGGAAATACTTGTGTTATTATAAATCGTGTACACTTCCCTTCCTAACCAACTTCATCCTTCATGACATTAACAAATTACACTCTTTGTCCACATTTCAATATAATGCAAAGCTGTGAATGATCCTGAACCAATAGTACATTAGATAAGGTCTTCTAAAGGCATAAGAAGCTATTAAATTTGGTTGGAAGATCCAGACCTCCTGAAGTGAGAACCTAAGACATTTTATGTCAGATATCTCCAAGATGCAGAGCAACATTTGTACACAAAATCTGATTCAAGAGTATCAGCTGATACAGTCTAAAGTAGTTTACAGACAAATGTGCACAATGGTATTAAATGTAACACAGAATCAGAGGAAATTTAGGGAGAATTAATCTACCAAAGAGTCTAAAACAACCCAAGCAAAAAAGTTAATCACTTGGCTTCACTGTAAACAGTGGATTTACTAAAGAGCTCAAACACAATTTATCATGTTTATATTAGACTACAGGTTCCAGTAATGATTTTATGCCCAAAGCCCAAAGAATATCTATGATGTAAATACAGATGTTTTCTGTATTTGATTCTTTCACCCTTTCTTTTCTTGAAAAGCTTCCAACTTTTACACGTAAAAACCAGCTTAATTTCTAGACAATCCATGCTGAGCTGTGCTGCCATGCAACAGTACTGAAATTGCATAAAGGTTAAAGTGGAAATCTGACATTGCAAACTGGACCCTTTATTTATACACTACCGTACAAACAGAATGGCAAGAAAGAACTCCAAGATCTGAACCTTCTTCTGCTGACCCAAATCAGCTTAGGATGACACTCCTCGAACTTTAGAGACGGTAGTATTACTCCTAATGCCTTCTGAAGGAAAAAAGAATCCTAGAAATAGTTCTTGTAACATAGTTGCCCCTCTGCAACTTTCAGAACAATCAAACACAACCAAACAATGAAATTTTTTGTACCTTATTACTCTCCCATCTCCTCTGAAGCCAAAGTCTTTTTGAGACAACCATCTCCAGGCTAGGGCACCACATAATTTCTAATCACCATGCTAAATCATGCTAATCATCCATGCTAAAATACTCAGAGATTTATTTATGCTGGATTGCAAAAGGCGTGGACAATTTTTTCTGTTATTCCTCTCGTCAAACAGTCTGGGCACCAGCCCTTGCTAATGCTCTCTTAAACTCTCTGAAAGAACATGACCTGACAGGTTATTCTTGGACCCCAAAGGTGTGAGCTTATGATGTTGGAAAAGTGTCCAGTTTTGTCTCTTTGCTCCTGCATCTGCGAGCCAGTGAGCTCTGCTGTCCCTCGCTGTAGTTACAGAATGTCACCATGAGTCACACTGAGCTATGCCAGATGACTCAGACCTACTGCATAGCTCGTATTGTTCTTGTATGACCAAAACAGAGAAAGAGGAATTTCACCATTGTGCTCTTGCAATGTATCAGTATCATTTTCTTACTGTGTACAGCAGGCAGGAGTAGTATTTGCTGCACTTTCCTCTTAGCTTTCTAAATGGAGAAGAAAAAATACAATTGTACTAGGAGGCTGATAGTGTAGGCTAATAACATTTAATATTTGAGAATTTGCCATTCTGACTCCATAGCATCATATAAGGCCAGGCAACTACTCTCTTAGCTTACCCATACAGCTGAACCAGCTCTGCATCCAACCATCTCCATGCCCTGAGACCAGACCTTTGGCCAAAGTTATTATAAATGAAGGACAAATCCTCTTAAAATGACAACTGAGTGCGCCCTTATACTAAATGAATACTTGGACAGTGTAATGAGTCCTATGTTTGAGCCCTCCACACTTTTCCAGAACAGATTCAGGTGGGCTTTCTACTGGGAAGACAGTCAAGCATTGCTAACATCTTACATTTTCCACTTGGAACGTAATTTGGTGAGTGGCTGCTCTGATGACAGAGCCAACTTAAGATCTCTGCTTGTTGCCAGACTCTCTATTTTTCTGATACAAATATCTACAAGGCTGTGGACTAGAGAAAAAACAGTCCCCATCCGCTATGCCAAATTTTTACTATTAACCCAGATTATTTTATTTTTCATTAATTCAAAGCTGGTCTTGGGTGGATGCACACAATTCACACCAAAATCATCACAGCTTTGATTAAATAATTACATTCATTTTCCTCATGCAGTTTTCTACCACAGGATCTCCTAAATACCCTATTCAGCATAATATCTAAGAGGCACATCATGACATGGTGTGTGCCTCCCTGTCTCAGCAAGAATTAAGCTTACAACAGAGAGTGATGCCTTCATCCAAAGGAGTTAAAAGGAAACAGAGCAAGTAAAGAACTGCTGGCAAGTAAAGTGGAAATGAATTGGAGAGGAAGAATCTGGGACAGGTTGTTAAAAAGGATGAAGAAGAGACACAGAAGGAACAGATTTGGTGGTAAAGAGCAGCCACTAGTGTAGGGTGAACTGAAAAAAAAAGGAAAGGTTTTCAGACCTAGAAAGTTAAAAGAAAAGTAAGAAGAAATGACAGGCTGGAAACAGACATAAATGAAATGTGGGCCACAAGAATCTGAATGATTTATGCACATGCTCCATGACACATACTTTAACAAAATCCTTTTAATCATTTTCAGTGAGTAATTGCTTGATGAAAATCATATTCTCTGCCTCTCTGTGGTTTGTTTTCAGAAGTGGCAGGTTCATTCTGTGAAACTTCTTAGAGAAAACTTTCAACTTGAGACATTCCCAAAAGACACAACTCTTAAGGCAGATATCTAGAAATAAAAATGTGCAACAAGAAGTTTATTTTTTAAGATCCCTTCCTCCTTAAGTCCGAGGATACATGATAGTTTGCAAATGAATCAGGCCGCATCAGGAATAAAGATGCTGAAGCTGGTGTTTAATATGCAGAAGAAGCTAAATGTGGTCATGTGGCCCATGTTACTGAAGAGACATTATTATGCTTACAGTTCCCTGAAAGTTAATGGCTTTAAATTCAGACATATTAAATTCATATAGGATGCAATAATAGTATATATTTCTCATTTGGCCATTACTTGAATAAAAAAAATCTTAGGTCAGCTTAAAACAATTTTATGCTACACTTCTAAACATAGAATAGTGCACACTCTACTTTGCATTTAACAATTTACATTCACAACTGTCACATATTACTTGTTGCCTCTTTTCCCCCTTCCCTGAGGGGGGCTTCTTGTTTTGACAGCACCTTGTTGCCTAACAACTTCTGCCTAACTCTTGAGTTATAAAGGAACAATCACAAAAATACTGTTAAATTTATTTCTAATTTTCATCTTTCACTTTTATTGACTGTGCCTGTGGAGGAAGAAGTTAAAGAAAATCCTACCAACAAATGGAGTAAGAGAAAGAAGAGATATACCTGATTACCAACCATCACCTGCTTTTAACACCCTGTTTTTTCCTAAAAAAAAGCGTAATTGGATGTGATGGGTAAGAACTATCATTATCTTCCTCATAAGAGATCTGCCACTAGTTGTCAGCTGGTCAAACTGGTATGCTGAACCAATTTCTGATTTTTAAAGACAGAGAAGTTTCTATAAATTTACGGCACATACAGAGGAGTTCAGCAGGAAAATGCTTTTTAATGGACAATCAGGTGACAAAGACTCTCATTAGGAGACGAATCTTTGATGACTGATACTCATCTCCACTCTAACAGGCACTATAATGCAACAGACACACTTAACTCTAAACAATGTTACGATTTTATATAAACACCAAAACCGGTGACTAAATTAAATCTGAATAGACTTAACATGTTAATTGTAAGTAATGAAAATGAAATACTCAATTCTATGTGCCAGGTGGTAATAATAATTTACCTCGTGAACTTTTTTTGTGTCAGGTTTTTTCAAATTCACAGCTAACTAAAACTTTGAAAAAAGAAGAGCTAGGCACTGCTTGACAAGCTGAATTAATGTGTCTATCAGCATTAAGCCCTTGCTACACAGTGACATCTCTCCAGCAGGTAAACTGCCTCTGAGACTAATGTGTATTCACTTACTACTTCACTCCTCTATGGCTGAGCTCTAAAGTGCCAGGGGATACAAATGATCTTGTCTTCAAAAATAATTTAAAGCCTGCTGTAATACAGAATGGAAAACTCTACAGAGAGCGAGGTCCTGTCAAAATGCAAAATCAACAGAGAGTGTCAGGAGGCAGAGTTTGCTGTCTGTAATGTGAACCTTCCACACACCATAATCTCCATTTTATTTTGCCTAATGAGGCAGGAGTTAAAACAGTTGACCTGATCAAACTCAGATGGCAGCCCTAAAGGATGAGCCCCCTGCTGCACTCTTGTCCCGACACCCTTTGTTACCTCCAAGTGAGCTGAGACCAGGCTGTGAACCATGTAAATAGGAGGCTTCCAGGTTAATGAAAAGCTGCAACACCCTTCTAAATCAGGACAGAAGGTTATGCTTTTCTAATCCAAAGAAAGTTTCATGAACCTCAGTAGTAAAGTTTAATGAATGCTGGTCATTTTGAACCTTGCAAATAGAGACTCAACAAAAGGTAATATTTTCCTTAAAACACATTTCTTATTCTATAAGCACTGGTCAGCACACATTATTAGAATACCATGAATTTGTTTTCTTATGACAAATTCAAATATATCAATTAAAAAGGGATGTCTTGGGAAAAAGTAGTTAATGGTTTTTATGAACTGATGTTTTTATTAGGTGATGGCATGTTTGCTGTTTCATTTCATTACTTATCTGCCAAGGAGTTTCTTTCAACACCAAATCAGAATCTACATGCTACAATCATGTAACACATTCAACTTCAGTCCATTTGCTCCAGCTGCTGACACAGATAAATCTTTAGCAGTAAGCAAAACATAAAAATTGTCTACATTATCTTTCAGCATGTAACATAATTTGCAGTCTTTTACACAAAGGAAATAAAAATTGGATTCACCAACTATACTCCTACATGTCACTTGAAAGATAAGACTGTGTTGGATACTATGTCTACAGTGTCTGCAGAGAGGTATGGAGAGCCAAGTAGTGCTAATTTGGGCTTACTGAGTGCATAGCTTTTGTTCAATTTTTAGTGTGATAGAGGGGGGCTATATCTGCTCTCAAAAGATCACATAAAGAAAGTGGATAGGATATGCATGAAAGTACCTCAGTGTGACCCTGGAGTTGAATTAATAAGTTTGAAAACATTTCCTGTTTTGGGATGTGCAAATTTTTTCTAACATGAACCATTTCATATCATAAAAGTTTACATACTAACACAAAGAGAACACAGTAAACTGAACAAGAAAGACACTGATACCTGCATAGTCAAAAAAAATACACGTATGGTTTATGCTTGGCTTGTGCCTCTATATTGTTTTAATTCTACTTTTAATTCTAACACATTAATTTGATTTATCAGTCTTAAAGAAAAGTGTGAGAGATTTGACATTTGTTGTTTTAGGTTTATCTCCTGCATGGTTATTCATTTGTTACTTAGTCCATACTACAATTCTGTATTCAGATTTCACTGGACCATTTTTTAGCCCCTTTTTCCTTTTCTCAAGCAGGCATTTGTGACATCACTTTTCATACATTCCACTAATCAATTCCAAAGCCATTCATCAGGATTTCAGAAGCCACTCTTGAAAAATTAGATACATGTGCTCAGTGTAAATGGGAATGCAGTGATTTATGACATAGGTCATTCAGAAAACCCATGAGTTCTTCTCCAGTGACATGCCAGAAATCACAACTATTACAAGAGAGCTGTGATCTGTTTATTATACAGCTTATGGGAGGTGTGCCATGTCTAATTCATTTTGAATGTGTTACATTTTTTCTGGTTGATTTCTGAAAACAAGATTTACAGTCGTTTAGAGTCTGACAAGAACATAAACTGCTGGTTTAGTTAATACATTTTAAAATTGGTTGATTAAACTAGCAGCCTATTTGCACTCAGTTTTCAAGCTTTGAAGGTAGCACTGTTTTAATTGCAACTAGAGCAGTCAGCAGCTCTGTAAATCATGTGTTATGCATCCCAAAACATGGGATGAAAAAACCATGGATGCTTAATCAAACTGCCAGGAAAGAAATTAAATTTCTGGTTGTCATTCAGTTTACAAGGGGTGGCAGTCATAATAAAAAAAGAGAGTATTTCCATAATCCTCTTATCTCATTTACCTGCTCAAGGGAGGTATGAGTATGTTCCCAAATCATCCAGCTCACAAACCTTTGTCATTGCATCTGCTGGAAAGGTACTTAAAATGAGAGTGACAAAGCCGCTCTTTCATACACAAAGCACATATCAAATTAGGTTTTTCATGGGTCTCACCACAGCAAAACAGCCAGTAAAGTTTTTTACTTGGTATCGGCACAATTTCTAACCACTAGTGAAGGGTAAGCTTGTAGAAAGTATTAACTAAGTAGTTTCTAGCATAGATTCAGACATGGCTTTATCAAGAATACAAGAGGTTTGTATTCCTCAATGCTACTTCCCAGAGCATACAATCCTGGTTGCATGACAGAGCAGCACTTCTGCAGAGATGCACCACAAACATTCAGGCAGAGGGCATCAGAGGCCATTGCCTTGCTGTGAACATGTGGATTGAGTCACGCCGAGCAAGTCTTGCTGAGACACCTCGGTAGTACTGAAGGGGTCTGCCTCTAGGCTGAGTCAGGATCTCTTCTGAACTCCAGTAGTCATGTACAGCCTCTGGAATTAGATACACACTGAAGTAGAACCCTTGCATACATTTTAGTTACTTATGTATTATTCATCTTATTTACCTTCAGTCATCTTTTATTCAAGTGTTGAATTTAAGTCAATCATCTAGGCTCCCTGCAGAATCAGTGCAGAGACATGCATTGCCAAAGTCCAATTCATCCCATGTCCCCAAGATGGATATAAAGGACTGATGGAATTACCTGTCCTTCGTAGTTGTTCCACTCTTTCCCTAGACTACAGATGGAGCTGTCTACCTTTGATACACTGCCCAAGGCTCTAGCAAGTGCCCTAAAAGAAGGGGTACACATTTGTCAATGGTCGGTTTTCTTAGTTGGCCATTCACATTTTCAACAGTAGCAGAGGTATTTCACATGAAAATACAACCAACTTTTCAAAGTAGAGAGTAGGTCACTTAAATTTGACAGCAAGGTATTATCAAGTGTTCCCAGACTCCCACAACCACATCCTCAGGGTACAACATGGCTGGAAGTGTCCCAACATTTTGCAGATGTCACCACAGGAGTCACAATGGCAAAATTTGGATAGGCAGTCCTCTTTGTTCTGCTCTCTTTGTCCAAAAGACTGCAATGCCTGGGGTGGGTTGTGCTCTTTGGAATTGTGAAGTAATTGAGACTGCAGGATGATCAGGAAAGGAGGAGAAGGTCTAGGATAAGGGTAAGGCACAGAAGAAAATTCGAAGACGGCAGACTCAGCACCTCAGTGTCTTGAGCAAACATGTACATGAGCAAGGTGTTACAATAAAACCATAGGCTTGACATATAATCACTGGACTTGTTCACAACTTACAGTTGTGGAATAAGAGAAATCCCAGTGGGATTAGGAGAGAATCAGACGGATAAAAGCTTGAAAATTCACGGGTTGAGATACAGACAGTTTAACAGGGAAAGCAAAAACCATACACACAAGCAAAGCAAAACAAGGAATTGATTCACTGCTTCCCATGGCAAGCAGGTGTTCAGCCATCTCCAGGACAGCAGGGTCTCATCACACATAATGGTGACTTGGGAAGACAAACACCACCATTACAAATAACTCCGCTCCCTCTTTTTCCCCATCACTTTAGATATTGAGCATGGTCTGGAATATCCCTTTGGTCAGTTGGGGTAAGCTGTCCTGGCTGTGTCTCCTCCCAGCCTGCCATGTACTCCAAGCATCCTTGTCAGCACGGCAGTAAAAGAAGCAGAAAAGGCCTGGACTCTGTGTAAGAACCGCCCAGCAATAACAAAAACATCTCTACATTATCAACTCTGTGTTCAGCCCAAATGCAGAACACAGCCCCATACCAGGCACTGGGAAGAAAATTATCCCAGCCAAAACCAGAACATTTGGTGTTACAAGCATATTTTCAAACCTCATCCCCCATTAAGTTTGAATCATGTAAGCACAACTATGTTCAGAATTAAAGCTACAGTTTTAAAAGATTAACTCTTCTGTCAAGGCCCTTAAGAAGACTTGGATTTGTATGCAAATTAAAGAAACAGCAGAAGTCAGTAGGCCCCTGGAGACAGAACCTTTTCTAAACTAGTCAAGAGAAGATTTAGAGCACATAAGCTCCTGCAACGATGACAACCACAGCATGCACTCTACACCATATGATGTGTCATGTACACTGCACAGATCCACCATCTCTGTTTCAGTTATATCCCTCTAATCTGGGGGGAACGATTTTTTTTTTTTCAATATTTCTGGCTACATCACCCACTATATGATTCTGATTGGATGGACTAGGGATGGGACTTGCAAAACAAAAACTCCTAAAATTAGCTCAGGAACCTTGTAGGAATATTGCCCATAGTTGGATTTGATTTTAAGATGCTAAATCTTCTGGTTTTAGTTAAGCTTAGCTAGCTGTACAAGAAAGAGTGATTCAGAAAACACGTACTTGTATCTTAATCACAAAAATAAAAATTCATTCCAGAACGGGCGTTTACCCACAACTGCCATGCACGTGCCTTTTCAGCACAGCTGATTTCAGCTCTTTCAGTGGTTTCTTAGAAGATTTAAACTCTTTCAATGTTTCTGCCATAAAGTTAAGCGGCAATGTTTCACAAAAATTAGGGAAGGAAAAATAGAATAATCCTATTGTTGTACATATATCTAGCAATTTATGACAGAATAAAACCTTAATAACAACAACTGAAAGCATACTAAAGACATGTCTAGCAACAATGTCAGGGATAAACATTAGAAGCAGCAGACCTTTGTTTAAAACATACCAGAAGAAATATATTCAGCAGTTGGGATTTATGACCATTGAGTGTTTATTCAAAACATTAACCTAAGGCTACTGCGAGGTGACCAAAAGCACATATAGCTTTCTGCACTTGCAGAAAGACTACAGGAGAAAGGAATAAAATTAATTACCCATTTTCAAATTTTCCCCAAACTCTATGATCAACATATTTCAAAACTGGCAATTGATACAATAATTTTATCTTTTAATTACTTTGATTTTCTATTCCTTATCTAAAATATATTCTACACATTCTCTGAGTACAGTATTTTCTGCATATCTACCAAAAGCACATGCTTTACAGTGGGAAGGAAAATACAAAATACTCAGTCCTACACACAAGTGGTAAGAAGATACAATATCTACAAAACTTTCACTGCTGATAGATAGTACTGATCTCCTCTTACAGTTCTGGAAAAAACTCCAAACCACCAGGGAAGAAAGTGATAGTGTTGTACACAATATGAAAGTCTAACAGGTAAGATGGGTGGAATTGTTTTTCACCATGACCTAAGGAAAAGAAAAATGCTGTTGTCAGGATAAACACTGATCATCACTGATGATCATGAGTTATGCCAAGTTAAAGTCACGTGGACTTGCTGACCTGAGAACTATGAAAGCATGTCAGACTTTGTCTTGAGAATCTACCAGAAGCAGTGAAAGAACTCTAGTGCAGTAACCATATACTCCATAGATTCACGCAAAAGTTCTTGATCCTTGAATGGCACAGTGAAGATTTGGACAGAAGTACGGGAGGAGATTCTTCTTTTGACACTTGTTAGGGAATGAAGAGGGATATGAAAAACAGGGTGTGCAAAACAGGACTCTACTGTTTGAAGGCAGCAGAGGTGATGCTGAAACACACAAACACTATAGTCAGTGTTTGCAGTTACCAGGCCAGATTCAGCAATGGTAAAGGGCAACAGTAACTTTTGAAGAATAAAACCAATTCAGATGTTTTTTCCTTACAGTTGAACTAAAACGAGATCCAGCAAAAAGACTCAAGAATACTAGGCTGGAATTACTCTTGAGTGCCACAGTTGAAGTGTCAGCTCAATTTCTGGCACTTGGACATATTACACACATGCCATACAGACAGGAGGTTCAGGAATGCATCATGGACAGTGCTAAAAAATAAAAAAAAATCTGTATCTTGAGTACACACAATTCTGCACCTGCAGCATAGATGCACATACAGCAACCATTTTAAGAATGGGTCCATCAGACACAACGTGTTTTCTTTTATTCCTGTGAGGAGCAAAAATGTGCTTCTATCTTATTATTTTGATTAAAAGGAGTTGTAGTTGTTGAAGAAATGAGAGGCATGGTATTAGTGGCTACAGTATTCACAATAGGGTCTGGCAGACACACAATCAGTTCTCGCTTTTTTACAATGC
This sequence comes from Falcunculus frontatus, assembly GCA_013398115.1. NCBI lineage: Eukaryota > Metazoa > Chordata > Aves > Passeriformes > Falcunculus > Falcunculus frontatus. Next base: position 376,368 of record VZRV01005762.1, on the reverse strand, counting down.
AGTTTGTAGCTGAACCATGTGCACAAGTGAACATGCTGGAGGAATGTCTTATTTGGAGCTCATATTTTTAGTCTTTCCTACAATGGTTTCTGAGCTTTGAATTAAGGATTATGCCATAGAGACTCAGAGGTCAAGGCACCTGTGAAGGTTTTGGGAAAGTCACGTCCGAGTCTGACTTCCAGTTCCGGAAGGAGGAATTGGAACTGCTTCTCCCACTTCATAGCTATATGCTATGATGATGAGGTTATTGTCTATTCCAGATCAGAGTTCCCTCTGCCAAATTTATCTTGAAATTAAGAATTTATTACATGGTTTAGTCATAGATATTTAAATACGTAATTGATACACATAGAAAGCTACGTGACATTCAGAGAAGTATTTCCCTAATGGCTTTGAAGTTTTTAATTGAGTCTCTGGATTAGCACCTGAATACTCAAGGAACACATGACTGCTGCTGAGTCCGTCATACTTTTCCTTCAGTGACCATGAAAATGAGGACAAGTAGATCAAACTATGGTGAGCTTCTGTTTAACTACATGACGGAAGCCAGCACAGCTGGAGTCAATTCTTAGCAAATGGATCAGAATTCCTTTACTTTAACTACAGCTTAACTAATAAATAGACTTCCATAACTTTCTGCAATCAATCTAAATGTATCTGCAAAATTAGTGAAACATTTGATCTTGAAATGTTCACTAAATCTTAAGTATATAACTTTGAAGAACTTATGTAGCATATCTTTCTGCCAAATCAGAAAAGAATAACTGTTTATAATAAAAACTTGTTAACTAGGTAAACTCTGTAGAAGATGCATGTTCATAATTAATTTCCTATGTAACAAAACTGGTATTTTTTTCCTTTTCAAAATTCAGTATTAACTTCTGTTACCAGGTTTGTATTCTGATTTTTTGTTTGTTTGTAGACATTTTTATATCAACTTCTGGAATTAATAGTAATCGCACTGAAAATTTGAAAAAACTGTATGCATGTTGGTGCTCTTCTTTTGCCATTTTTTAAAGTAAGCACACTTCATACAACAATCCAGACACTCTCCTGGACAGATCTGTTTCTTTTAAGGGGTTTTTCAAGTATTCTGTGAACAAGACAATCTTGAGCTCCCTTTGAACATAACAGGAATTTGGAAGAACTAATGAAAATACACTCTTTAAAAATGTAATTGATCTGGCTTTCGCCCTTTCTTCATGATTATTTCTGCAGTTATGGACTGGCAAAATCTGAAAGCAATAGTCCTACGTAGTAAAATAAATGAATACACTGAACTTCTTTTTTATTTTTCCTAAAAGCCCATGTTGCAATCCCTCCTAAGGGACAAAACCCCCCCAAAATAACAAGAAAAAGATGGAGTTTGAACTCAAAGCAAACATAAAAGCTGTACTTACCAAAAAAAAATCAATTACACAATCCAATTTGTTTTCACCAGCAGCCAAAGGAAAGCCTGGTTAGCATGTTGCAAGATCCAAACACCTTGGATCTACATGTTCCACCAAAGTTTATATTATAGCTATTTCTAAGAAACAAAGTAACAATTAGAGACACCTGTTAAAAGTGCCTGTGCTCTGTTCACACTTCATGTAGTATCTTAAAGTGACAGCATATTAAAATGTCAATGCAATTCTTTGCCATTACAGAAGTATTTATAACAACAGAAAGAGCAATTAAATTGTCTGCTCCTAACTACTTGTATATAACTTGCTTAGCAAAAAGTACTAAAATACACTGGTGTAGAAGGGAAAACTACCAAATATATAAATTTTAATACTACAAGACAAACAATGACAAAAGACATGGAGAGAAAAAAATCAGTAGTTAGATTAACTTCCCCCACATTTTTTGGTACTTATTAAGCACATAACATATTTCTTCTACAGATAGTCTTTCAATTTTAGCTGTATAGGCCCATATTGTATGATAAATATTGCAGATAAAATAAATACAACCATGCTGAAATTATTCAAAACTTTGCATTTGATTATGTACCCGCTATACAACTTGGAATGAAACATTCTCTGACTTTGACCCCTCCAGCACATAAATATGTGTCTAACTCATGTCAGACGTTTCTGAGTGGGAACTAAGCCACATTATGGACCATACCTGAGAAACAGAGCAAGATAATCACCTTCAAACAATTCCTACAGATCCTTTTTATAGATATCACCCATACGGTGAAGATGCATTTACAGCATCTTCACTGTTAAATAAATTTAAACAAAAATTCCAGCTTGTTAAAACAGATTGCTGTGGGAAAAATTAACTTTAAAAAACAATTGTTACTTTAGAAGAAAATTCCAACAAATATGAAAGTTTAAAGTTATCAAAATTGAATTTCTAACAAAACCTGGTTTAAATATTTCATGTCATGAACTCAAGCCCATGCATGTGGCCAGAACAGAGCATCTAAAATATTGCAGCCTCATTTCAATGTCCTGTGGAGTATGAAGGGTGCTACACATTTTTGTGGCCGTGCCTAAGGAAAGGGTGAAAAATTTGACTGTCCCTTACAAATGTTTCATATTTTGTCATCTATTTGAAGTCACAGACAGATATCACCCTGAACTTCCAAAAAGCTCATGTCATGCCAAATTATCCAAATTATATTAAGTACACCATTGGGTGTACTTAACTGATTATTCAGAGCTACAGGACTTTGTGGAATGGATTTAACAATACTTTAATTGAGGGTGTATTACTTTTACCCACCTGACCAACACATTGCCCCAGGTTACCACTTTGTAGCAGAAGGAAGAAAATGAACTGTCCCTAGGTATTTTCGCTCACAGCTTTAGCTTTAATGGAAGTAATATCAAATACAAGTCTGTAAGCTGTATTTCATGAAAAGTCACAACATCTTAATCTGTATCACTTCTGCAGTTTCAGAAGCTAGCTTCCAAAGCAGCAGCTTCATCATTTTGAATCTGAAAATTTACTGACAATTCTGATTGATGTATCTTCAAAAGACATCTTCTTCTAACATATTTGTCTTTGCTCTCTGAAATATCTCACCAAAACTTCAGCTGACCAAATTTCTGTGTATTTTGAGTTTCATATGCTCTGGATAAAAATCCTGGCCTATTTTTCAAATATGGAAGCATTCAAGACATCTGTGTGTTCAGAAGCTAACTTGTCTGCAGATAGCAAAATAACCTCTTTCCAAAGGCTTCTGAATCACATTGTTCACATCAACTGAAATTTGGTGCAACTGCATAAATTATGTCTTCCAAGAGCACCTGTGAATTGGCCTTGTGCTCTAACAGTTTTATGATTTGTCACCCAAGACTCAAGTCTGCATTATTCTTAAGCCAGATGATTAAATGTGAGGAAGAACTGTGGGCCAAGCCATTCAAAGCTGCTCCGTGTAGTTCCACGGCACTCAGGCAGCCAAGTATACTGGAACTGTTGTAGCCCCAGCACACATAACACAACTCTGTTCTAATTGGTGCAGAATTCCTATTAGTCACAAGGGTCTGTACTGGCAGCCACAAAAAGCTGGATTGTAAAAGACATTCTGACCACTGATTTCTTTCCAGAATTACCTACTCCCATATAGGAATTTGTGAGGAACAGGTGAAACAGAGTCATTAATCCACCTCTACACCACATACCACCTAAGGACTTCTGATCCATTAAGAAAATTTTCCAGTGCCAGAACCTCCCTCAATGTCCTCTGAGCTGTCAGAATAGCACAAAAAGACAACAATAAGACCTTGCTCTTCTTATTCAACTGCTCTAAATGCTTCTGCTGTATAAATTGATGCAAAGGCTGAAAGGTAAGCAGAAATGGCATCATTAGTGCATCTAATTGATCTCAAAACTTGGTTTGGCTAATAAAGGAAAGGTTTAATGTAGCAGAATCAGCTAAGGCTATGTGAACTATTAACCTTTTCCACAGGTGCGATGTTCTCCGAGACTTCATGTTGTTTCTAATGGATGAATGAGATGCTTTTCATGTTATTCAGAACGCATATGAGCATGATACACTCATCATCATTCTTTTATTACTCTTCTGATGATTCATCAAAATAGTGGATGGAAAGTGGCTGAGTCAGTGAATTCAGCTCTTATTATCACAGGCAACTCTGTCATATATGCCTCTATAGGTCACTTGTCCTAAGAAAGTGACTACTATAAAGATAGGAGGCTTTTTCCCTCCATACTACCTATTATTATGTACCAGAAGACAAAGGATCAAGCGGCCATCTGTCCTAATATCTAGTCTTTGCCAATAGTCAGTAGAGGATCATCACGCCAGTATACAGCAAGATGAAAAATATATACCCTCTGTATTTCCAGATGTCATGATTCTGGACCTCAAGCTTCTTGTTAATTATTTCCTTGCTCTCTCCATCTAACTATGGGAACAAGTTTCACATATGGCACTGTACTTATTTCTATATACAGGTTTACTTCCTACCTAGGGCACAATGCTTCATGTTCCAAATTTTTCATGTTGTTCTGTTTTCATCAGAATTGACTGAAAAACTCCCACACATGCTTGGAGAGAGATTATTTCTTCCGATATTCCTCCCTCTCTAACAACACTTTTTGCTGGGCAGTTTGTTTGCTTGTTTGGGGTTATTTATTTTTATTTTCAAATCTTCTTCTTCTTGTAGTTGAATTATTTTCAAGATAGAGGGCTGGATCTGGTGAATGCATGAGGGAATGTGAGGGTCTATTTAGTAGCCATGAATTAGTATATCTGCTGGAAGCTATAATAGGAAATTTCAACCCTGATTACATATTTCACTGAAAAGTCAACAGCTTTTTGTAATGTGCAATCATTTGTCATAGTAAAAACAGCAAGCAACTTCTTCAATATTGTACAATTTTATTAACAGGGAACTTCAGGAATCCTTTATTCATTCAAATTTGGTCAAGTATTTAGGCATTTGAATAAAGTATTGCAGAGCTTATAAATGAGTACTATACCCGTGATTTAAATGGTTTGATGCTTCTGGCTTAAGATCTTCCATGATCAGTTGAACTGATGTAAGAGTTCACCTGAAACAGAACAGGGAGGTTTACCCCTCAATTTGTTCTGCCCTATTCCTACTCTGTTTTCACTGAGTGGTACTGCTGCTTTCTCTGTGATAGTTCTGATGCTCACTGAACCCTTCTAGTAAGTTGATACAATTCACAAATTCATCAGAAACTGTACCACTTAGTCTTCTCCTAGGATGATATGTTCTATAGGCTTATGGCAAACTACAAGCCAGTAGGAGAACTGTAAGGAGGAGCACTGTTGACATGAGGGAGACAAGCATCATGTCCTTTTAGCAACAATGAACAATAAAATTGGATTTTCCTGTCTTCTAAAACTGAAAACTAAATTTCAGTATATTCCCAAATTTCCTAAGAAATATGCCATATACTGTTACAATGCATCATCTGTATAATAATGGAATTATTATCTGTTTTACTTCTTAGATATGTCAAGTGGTTCAGATAATATAACAATTTGGCAAGAAAAAGAATGTGTCTGAAAAAGGAAAGGATATATTACTATTCATTTAAAAATTCACCTTTCAATGATTAAGTTACCAAGATGTTTTACTTACATTACTTATATTGTTGCATTATTCTATTCCCCTGTGAAACTAACATAATGTTCTTGCATTATTTTTATTTCCCCTGTGATGGAACTCAACTTACACTTTCAAAAGAACATATTTGTCCATAACTAACTGGACTTCATTTTCTAAGAGAAGATATAACAGTATGAAACATGTTCTATCAGATGAGATAGAAAAAACGGCAATCATAGAAATAAAAGTTCATATATAACTTAGAGACACAGTAAATAAATACATATATATCTTTGATTAGGATGCAGTTTTGCATTACAAGAGAGCTGATCTAATAGTCTGCAGCCACTAGAAAACAAATACTTTTCCGTAGTTTAATTTTCTGGCACACCGTCAAGCTAAATCAATTTTCCCTGCAGTTTTGCAATTGCTAGATCTGGCATAAGGGAAATTGTGGGACCAAACTACAAAGACTAGCAAGGTGCTGGGTGTCAGGGAACCAGGAGCAGGACTAACTCCTTTAGTGTCAAACCACCCTTTCATCAGATTAAATGTAACAGCATACTCTAATGACAGCATGTACACACACGCCTTTCATGCACACCTTCAGCACACAGTTTGGGGGGTGCCACTGATGATTCGGGTCTGGGTTGCCCCCTTCTTTGTCTTTACATTGCCTGACACATAATTGTGTGAGGAATTAATTCAGGAAACTAAGCAGGTAAAAATGAAACCCAGCCAGAAAATGATTAATTGATAAGTCTTCCACTGTGCTGGCTCCCTGAAATGCAGTGTGTGTCAAGGGGGCAAAGAATGGTAGTGTATATGTTGAGGGAACACAATTCCAAAAGGATTGAGCTTAAAATGTTGTGGAACCACATTTTAAAATGAAATATACCTTTCTGCATTTCTTCTTTCTAAGATACAAAATAAGTCAAAAGAGGTGGGGTTGTGGGGTTTTCTTGTTTGTTTGGTTTTTTTTTTTTGTTTTGTTGTTGTTGTTTTGTTGGTTTGGGGTTTTTTTTGCTTCTCCTTTCCTAATCTGTATTCCAGTTTAGCAATTTCAAAACTATTTAATTTGATCCTTCCAGTTTGTAGATGACTCACTCAGGAAAAGGTACAATGAAATAGCACAATAATCTAAAGACCTGCTGCTGTCTACAGGCACTTTTCAATCCAATTCCCATTTGTCTTGTTCTCCTACCTCCCCCCTTGTACTGTCCCTAACAATTGACTGATTCTTGTGTTGAACTGATTCAGCTCACTCATGTGCTAAAGAAAGAAGTATCCAAGGTTCCTCCTGGGAGAAACCATCTTGATCTAAGTTGCCACACCTGGGCAGATGCTGGATGGACAGTATCACACGTAGTGCTTGGAAATACACCTCCCTCTGTTACAGACCCTGAACTACACCGTGTTCATTCAGGCACCCACAGCACCTTCTCACCACTCCGTTGCAGGGCTGTAACGTCCCAGTGCACAGGGGACACACAGGCACTATTTTGCCCCTGCTCCAGATTTAGGGAAATGGAGAAAAAGGTACAAGAAATTACCATACTTCTATAGTTACAAAAAATTACTACTGCTATGGGTCAGTAATCTATTATGGAGATATGAGAAAACTGGGGAGGTCACAGCACCTCTGAGGCACAACCCCTTCTGTGTGCTGCCCTTCAGCTGGTGCCGTTGAGCTCTGCCCCTGGCTCAACTTGGGTTGTAAAAGCACAGTCTAACCCACTGCCTTCTCACCAGGGAGTCATCAGCTTACTACAACATCGCAGCAGCTAAAAACTTGCAAATATTTCCTTAGCTTTTTGTTGTTTCTTTTTACTCTCTTGAGAAATAAGTTCAAAAGACATCTCCAATGTGCCAAGATTATTTTGGGGATGGTATTTTACTTGCATCCCACTCAACATGAAGACTCTTGTTTCTCAAAACCCCCTCTAGACCTAGAATACACACTGATGCATCTGTTAATGAAAACATACAAAAGCACAGTTCATAAAGATATTATCTCTCTTTTTATTTATTTATAGATTTACTTGGCACTTACTGGCCTAATGCAGTTATTTTCGGGACATACTTAAATACAGCATTAAGGGCCAACTTCTCTGAGAGAACTATTGGCACTGCTACAGTTAGACTGTGCTTCCAACACATACAGCTTTATTCTCTTGTATCCATAGCTTTGAAAAGCTAACTCAAGCACAAGTAAGAAAAAAGAAATGTAAAGAAGTAGAAAATTTACTTTCTGTTTATTGTAAATAAAGACATTAAACAGTGATTTTCCATAGTTGAACTATCTCCCACTCATTGCAATAGATGAACAAATACTAATAAAATAAACATAGGCAGTTGTTTCCTTTGTTTCTTTCTCTCTTTCTTTCTTTCTTAGTTGTTCCTTGCTTGATTTATTTTAGGCATGTTCCATCCACGGTTAGAAATCAGGCATGACAGTGGTCTAATGCAAAAGTTTTGTCCATGGAGAAATCAGACATGACTACAGTCTACCCCTGAATGTGATCTTAATGTTTTATACCACTGACAAATCATTAACATCTGTTAATAACTCACCCAGCTGCTTTGTCAGATCGTTTAAAAAAAAATCTTATGTACACCATAGATGTCTCCAACTCACAGTCTAAGTAACCTTTCCCAGCTGCTTAATCCTTATTTAAAATCTTACTTTAAAATACATACATTTTTTAACTATCCCATTTCTTTGTCTCCAGACAAAGTAACTCTGCTAACATCTGTTCATATTCACTCCCCAATTCCCATCTTAAATACTTATTTTCAGCATGTATTTTTCTTGTAAATAGAATCCCATGTACTTTCTCACCTCCTAGTCCTTCATTTTCTCCTTTCCGCTCTCACTCTCATTCCACTCTATCCCTCATGATTTCTTTTGACTGATTATATTTTAAATACAGGATTAATACAGAGAAAAAGATTATTTAAAGAGCTTCTTTGATTATCTCACACTAATTTAGGCTTGGGAAAAAGAAAATGGGGGCATGCCATGAAACTACTATGTCTAAAGGGAATAAACAAAGGGAAAGGGGAACAATATACAGTAAAGGGTGTGTTGGTAGTTGCTAGGGATCAAAATATATAATGGAAATACTGGAACATTAGAAAATACCCACTGGCTGTGAGAAGCAGAAGGCTGTGCAGGAGCCTTCCGAGGGAATTAGAGGGGGCCTGTCACTGGGCACATTTTAAAACAGACTGGACAAAAGCTATGGTTTGGGACCACGCAACAGACAGAGGCAAGGAGAGAGGAGAGGATGAGGGTGAGGGAAAGTGAGAGGCAGAGGAAGCTGAACTCAGCACTGGGACGGGGATTTTGGAGTGCTAGTACAGCAGTGGTAGAATATGATGGACACAGGCTGTAACATGTCGTTTGGGAACTGGCTGTGATTTTAAGTGCTGGTTCTCCTGAAGTGGTCTAAACAGTACAGCTCTGGGTAAAATGCCAGCAGTCCTGGTACCATTCCTCATTGCCAAGAAACAGCAGATGTATAGTTGAATAGATGTCCCATGTCCAAAATAAATAAATCAGATTCATAAGTGATGTACAAGATAGTTCACATTGCATTGAGCACCAAGACTTCTAATGTTATTTCTTTCTCACTGTTAAGAGTGTATGAGGCACTGAGGCAATTTACACAACTCAAAAAAGGTACATTACCATAAGTTACAGTAATTCCTTTTTTCGACAGCAATGCAATGGCATGTCCTGAGACTGTGGGAATCTAAACAAATAAAATAATCAAACATATCTTTGTATTTAATACAATATAACACACTGTAATACTACAGGCTGTACAAACATGGCTGTATTTTTCCAGATCTGTCAGCTGACCCACATATCCAAAATGTTTCAAACTGAATTTCATTTTTGTCATGAAAATTTAGTCATGGCTTCTGATTCATATAAATATCCTGTTTATCTGTAGATATCTCAAGACAGTACAAAGAAAATCCAAGTGCTTCTATACTGTCTTTAACTTTCTTTGGTAGTTTCTAACTGGAGAAACAGACAACAGGAAAATGAGTGTATTTTAGAGGGTACTTAGTCCTAGGTTCTCTCCCTTTTCTTCATTTCCCCATTGGACAGTGTAATGAAAAAAGAATTATTCTGTCATATCTGTTAAGGCATGGTATGATTCTTCACCATAATTACAGTTTTAGAGCTCTTTCATCACATTTTCCTGTTCTGTCTAGAAGAGGGTTATTTGTAGCCTCATATTATAAAAGGAAACATTTTCATAAAATTAAGACAAAAACAAATGGAAGACAAAAATTTCAGAGGTTTCTTGGATTTAAACTGCGAGTGCAGAACGTACAGCCTGTGAAATCGTAAAACACAGTCCACACCACTTTTTTGCAAATGCATCAGGCAGACACGACTAATCAACTGCAGGTTTTTCCAATGCTAGAGAACTTAAACATGAAGAAACTTCACTTCCTCTACCAAGGAAGATGCTGTACCAGCACAGCCAAGTATGTCTGTGTACATTAATTTTTTTTAAAGCATGTAAATATATAGATGCAGATTACAGAAGAGAAACCTTCAGGCTCTTGTCACTTTACAAGTTCTGCTCATGCAGTTGCCAGTAATGTTTGTATGAACTTTGTAAGCACTGGAAATCCAAACATAGAAAGAATATTGTGCTATGTCATTAGAATGAAAACAAAATATACATTAAAGGGACCTGAAACAAACTATTCTAGCTCATTGTCCAAACTAGAGGAAAAACAAAATAACAAGCACAAAATTGTTAAGAGAACAAATGACTGAATATATTTTGCAAATGTCCATAGTCAAAAGGATTGTCGCTAGCAGGATGGATGATATTCAGTATGTCTTCTAGCATGATTACCATTTATTCCCCAAATCAGCTGGTCAAAGAATCATTTGTAAAGGTTCAACTAGACAGAGCTGTGCTTGAGGAATGTAGAAGATCTTCTCACAGAATCACAGAATTGTCTGAGTTGGAAGGGATCCAGAAGGATGATCAAGTCCTACTCCTAAGTGAATGGCCCATACAAGGACCGAACCCGCAACCTTGGTGTCATTGGCACCACACCCTGGGTAGATGCACCAAACCAAAAATCTCAAACAAAATTATATACTACGTCTTGAAGAGAACTAAGGCCACTCCAAGTCAGCATCAATCCACCATCCTTCTAGAAACCCCAAACATCCCTTCCTCGTCTATTGGGCTGACAAGAAATTATGCAGGAAAATTACCACACATTCCTTCTTGCTCTGGCATTCTTTTTTCTTTTGCTCTCTCTGGTAGACTGTCCACTTGCCTCCTCGTCTGAAAAGCTTATCCCATCTACTACTGCCTCTCTCAATTCTCCTATGACAGTCTCGCCACTTGCTTCCTTCACACGGAACCATTTCACTGCCTTCTGGCACACTCTTGGAGTATGTAAGTAACTAATTAGGCATCTTGAGTTGTCTTTTATTTAATTTTATTCACCTAAAAGCTTCACAAACAAAGAAATGTTGCGGTGGCCCAGCCCACTTTGGGGCTGAGTGACATTCAGTGGGTGGACTTTCCAGCCCAAGAGTCCGACCCCGAAGGCGGGGTCGACGATTGAAGCTCCTTCCCACTGGGTGTCCCCCCACCGCAACTCCACCCCTCTTTCCAGGACCCTCTTTGTTCTCCTTACACCCATTGGTTTACCCCTTTGTCCCCTCCCTGCACTGCCCCGGCTTAAAAGGGACGTGCAACGGTCGTTCCCCGACTCTCTCGTCGGACTGCCTACCCTTCCAGACCTCCCTGTTCCACACCCTCTACAAATAAACTGGGATTGAAGGCACCGAGGAGTCCCTCCTTCTTCTTTGCCCTCGCCTGGTTGCTAAGTGACCAACTTTCTGCAGCCTGCTCAATCGTGAGCCTGCCACAGGTGGCTTACAGCTGGATCCTTTGAAGTATTTTGGTAAAAGGACCGCATTGAGTGGCCCATAGGCCGGAGCCTTTGTAGCCGTCGCCTGTCTGGCCACCGGGCGGCCAGAGCGGAACAAGCGACCGCGCTACAAAGAAAGGATTCTTTAATAGGTAAACAGAGATTATTGTTCTATCCTGAGCATGCTGAAGGTGGACATGGTTTATTTTGTGGGTGTTAGAAATTCCAGGTTGTTACAGCTCACAAATGACTAAAGAAACTGAGGGAAGTTTTGGTAAATCCAGTGAAATGGCACAGATAACATGTAACCCAAAGCATGCTATCATCATGCCATGCTGTAAAATGGAAATTATGGTTTTAGGGTATTTCAGTTTAAAAAAGCACCTCCTATTCATTAAAAAAACTCAAGAGTAGATGGCAGAATGTTTAATCAAAATAAAAGAAAAGCTTAAGAGATCCGTAGCAGTCTGATTTGATGATCCAGAAATTCAGTTTTTATCAAAGAAGGGAAAGAATTCTTTTAAAATCAAGAAAAGAATATATGCTATAGATCTTCCAAAAATCTACCCTGATCTGAAATAAGACATCATCAAGCAGTTCTGCTGTTTGATCATAAATAACACAGTATCACATGAGGAGACGATGAAGCCACACTTACATAGCTCCTTTTATCCCAAGGAATCTTGACACTCTTTATAAAATATATACGTGGTACGCCTACGAATAACAAAAAAAAAAAAAAAAAAAAA